>JANKOE010000002.1:54631425-54646447 GCA_026284465.1 Erythroxylum citrifolium | reverse complement strand
GGATTCTCAAGCATAAATCATTTGAGTGTTATATGTTATGAATTTTTGAGCTAAATTTGATGAATGTTTAAATGTCGGGAATAAAGTATGAATGCTAGAATTGCTAGAACTTTATATACATACTTATGCTTGACTTTGGTCAATTGCAAATGGCTATAAATTTATTAGCCACTGAGCTATGTAGCTCACCCAACGCTTCCCTCCTCAGGTGCAAAAAGAGAAGATTAGCGATCCTTGCAAGGCGTTGGAACTCCAAGATAATTAAAGATTTTTTTTTGTAATTAAGTTAGTTTAGGAACTTTTGTAATTTAGAATCATTTCAAGCATAAGCATTCAAATTGCATCATGGGTATTACTTATTTTTGGTATTTTTGGTATTTTAAAATGAGCTTGTATAAACTCTTTTAGAATTCATTTACGAAATGTGATTGGATTTTTGGCTTGCAACTCTCTAAATTTTAATTATTCGATGTTCAACTTTTGTGGGCATGCCACCATTATGGATGACGGGTTCCGTTTTGTCTCCGAATGTTTGGGCTCCGAAAACGGGGTCCAACAGTTAGCATTAAAGTAAGGTAGATATCATTTTGTTAAATAAGATATATTAGTTGATTCATATCCTGAGCAAATATGGAGTCTTGTGTGGTTTCTTTGACAACTTTTCATATGATATGATTATTGGCTAGTGATAGTATTTATGTGTTCATAGTATATTTTAAATCTTTGAAGATTGTGTAATATCATATAGGCATAAACAGACATGTTTTTCTTTCTTATATAGTGGTAGTAGAATAGGTTTTTATTTACTTCTTTTCTTTTACTAATCAATTCATGCTACCATATTACAATTGTAATTTCAAGTGAGGAGCTTAAGAAGGTGAATTATAAGTTTGTTCTTCATTGAATTGGACCCTGAAGTGTTTTTATCTAGAGAAAGACATTTATATTAGTCATGATTGAGGTTATATGATACTATTGTGAGGAATTGTATATTGTAAAGTTGCATGAGTGATTTTTAAATATTATTTATAAGATGTGGTTTGCTAAGTTATTTCCATTAACTTCAATGAGTTGAGCGTATTAATTTATCCTTAATATGATAATGAGATATATTTAGTGGAATTCTACCATTAGGTGATGCTCTATCACGAATTTAGTAAAATTAGCTTGAACTTAAGGCATGACAATGAAATTAAGGAAGCAAATTAATATTATGGAATAAATTAAATTTAGTTTTGGATGTTTTAACCAATATGTTGTTATAATAATATGAAATTTGTATTAGTAGTATAAAAGTTATTCAATGTCATGTTTAATAAGTTAATGTTTTCTTTTAATTTTCTTTAAACATAAGGTTAATTGTATATTTTTAGTATAATTATTAATCATTGTAGCATTGTTTTTATCAAGTTATGTCACATGTAAAAATTTGGTGAAAGAACTATATTTTAATTATATACATATTGACAGATAATTTAATTGGTGACAACCCTTAGATTTTCAATTAAGGACAGAACTTGGTTAGGGGTAATGGGAGGTGTAGGACCATATAATATTTTAGTTTGTAATACTAATGGTTTGATAAAATTTAATACTATAGAGAAATAAATTAATATTTATAAAGTTAGAGATTGCATTTAAACACCCAGAAGGTATATGATTGATTCATTATAGTTATAAACTTAAAAGAACAAAGAATTTTTGGTGAAGAAGCTTGTTGTTTCTTTTTGTTGTCATCATTAAACATTATTTTATATATTTATTATAACCTTTGATAGGAATATCATATTAAGGTGATTAAAGTGGCTATGGAGACCTAAGAGAAGTCTTTAGAAGTTTGTAAAAAAAAACTTGGAACTGATATAGGTTAGTCTTTCCCCTACAAACGACTAGTCAATGTCCATGTTTTGATGTTTATAAAAATATTTTTTAGTTCATTTGATTGTTATTAAAAAATATAAAAAATCTATAAGAAAAAATAAGAGGGAAATTTTTGTAGGATCTATAGGTAATTTCAAGTGGAAATAAAGGGGTTTGATGGTAGATATTGATGATTGTAGGTAAAATTTAGTTAGAAGATAATATAATTTTAAAAGAAACAAATCCACATATATACAATTCATATGGATAACAAGTGATATGTATTAATTTTGGTTTCAAAGATGTTTGTTTGTTGATTTAATTGTTATTTATATTTGTTTAGTGTAAATTTTAACTATTTACATGTTTCAATTTACTAAATTTAGGTTTGAATTTCAAAAGCATATGTAAAGGTTATGATGGACTTAGTTATTCTTAAATTGTCATATTTAAGGGACTTAAGCATATTTATTGAGAATAAATTATGTGAATGTTGAAGTCATAGTTTTACGTGGGGGTGTATGATTTAGGTGTCCTAAAGACATTATTGATGCATGCTAGACTATCTATAGAATTAAAATAGTATAATGGTGATGCCCTCTATATGTTTGATGTGGTTTATGGTTACTATTTGCCTTTTTAATGCGATGTGAGACCTATTGGAGTAGGGATGACAATTGATTAGGTTAGGTCCAAACTGCATATGGTCTAAGTTTGATTTGAAAATATTTTTAGCTCAGGTTTAATATGAAACTCAAGTGAGCTTAAAACATAAAGCTCGAGCTTAAACTTTATAAAGCTTTAGTGATTTGAAACCTAATCGACCTAGGTTAGGACCCAAAAAGCTTTATAAAAACTGTATGGCTTGTAATGCTACGATTATTGAATCATATATTGTTGGAATTGCTATTTCTATTACTAAACATCTACATAGAAAGTGTTTAATCCTCCACAATAATTCTCCATTCAATCTTGAGAACCTAAAGAAGGAAATTATGCATATATCATCATAATCTTATAAGAAACAATGAGAATGCTCTTATTACCCAAAAATTAAAACACAAAATGAAACCCAAATTGAAAGTAGACACTTTTATCATATTGCCCTGCTCATCTTCAACAATTTTTTAGAAGAAAGAACTTGCTTTACTTTATGACTTGAAACTTTTTTTTTGTATACACTGGCATTGTAATTGTGAGATCCCATATCGGTTGGAGAGAAGAACAAAGTACGCCTTATAAGGGTATGGATACTTCTCCCCCTCAGATACGTTTTACCAAGGGTGGGAGAGCAAAACCGTAAGGGGTTTGGCCCTAGGGGCAACCCAAAGCGGACAATATTTGTGGGCAGGTGATCTGGGCTGTTACAAATACTATCAGAGCTGATACCCGAACCGTTATGCCAGTAAGGCTAGGGCCTAAGGGGGGTAGATTGTGAGATCCCACATCGGTTGGAGAGGAGAACGAAGTACGCCTTATAAGAGTATGGATATCTCTCCCCCTCAGGCATGTCTTCCCGATTGCGGGAAGAGCAAAATCGTGAGGGGCTTGGAGTCCAAAGCAAATAATATCTGTGGGCGGGTGGTCCAGGTTGTTACAAATGGTATTAGAGCCGGTTCCCAACTCGATGTGCCAGCATAGGACGCTGGGCCCTAAAGGAGGGTAGATGATGAGATCCCACATCAGTTGAAGAGAAGAACGAAGTATGCCTTATAAGGGTATGAACACCTCTCCCCCTAAGATGCGTTTTTTCAAGGGTGGGAAGAGCAAAACCGTGAGGGGTTTGGCCCGTGGGTAACCCAAAAGTGGACAATATCTGTGGGTGGGTGGTAGGACGCTGGGCCCTAATGGGAGGTGGAAGATGAGATCTCACATCAGTTAGAGAAGAGAACGAAATATGCCTTATAAGAGTATGGATACCTCTCCCCCTAAGACACGTTTTCCCAAAGGTGGGAAGAGCAAAACTGTGAGGGGTTTGGCCCGATAGATAACCCAAAGTGAACATTATCTGTGGGTATGTAGTCTAGGCTGTTACAGTAATAATGGAAGGAATACAAGAATCCATTGAATCTCCCATAGAAGAAGAAGAATAAAGTGAAACAAAACTCACCTTAGATCTAAAGATGAAAGAATGAAGGTGGAAGTGGTTGAAGAAAGTATAAATCTAACAAATAGACGGTTAGGGATTTTAGGTTTTTCATTAATTAGGTTACCAAAAATTGACATTTTGTTACATTAAGAAAAGATCATTTTACATGTATAATGATACGTGAGGTATAGGCCAAGTCAGATTGTAAAGTTGTAACTCAAGCCCAATAAGTTGAATTATAAGTTTGTTCTTCATAAAAATGGACTCTGAAGTGTTTTTATCTAGAGAAAGACATTTATATTAGTCATGATTAAGGTTGTATGATACTATTGTGTGGATTTGTATATAGTAAAGTTGAATGAATGATTTTTGCATAGTATTTATGAGATGTATTTGTTAAGTTATTTCTATTAGCTTCTATGAACTCACCATATTAATCCATAATCAATATGTTTAAGTGATGTTCCATCACGAATTTAATAAAATTAGCTTGAACCCGAGGTAGGACAATGAATTAAGGAAACATCTTAATATTATGGAATAAATTATATTTAGTTTTAGATGTCTTAACTAATATGTTGTTATAAGATTAAGAGATCTATATTAGTATTATAAAAGTTATTCAATGTCATGTTTAATAAGTTAATGTTTTTCTTTTAATTTTCTATAAATATAAGGTCAGCTGTATATTTTTACTATAATTATTAATAATTGTAGCGTTGTTTTCATCATGTTATGTCACATGTAGATAAATTAATTGATGATACGACGATGATCATGTGTGATAAAGTAAAGGTGTAACATTAATTTCTTTAAATATCATGTAAAAGAAACACTTTTTTCCTCTGGTTAAAGTGAATATTGTTTGAGGATTATATACTACCATTTATAGTAACTTACATTTATTTCATTAGATTATATACCAAACTATGGATTGAAAATTGAATGCGAAACCATATTATCTTTAATTATTATCATCTATGTTTAATCAGACATGTATACAACGCAAATGGAGATGTTCCATATATTCTAAGGTCTAACAAAGTCTTCATACATCGTTTTTCTTTTTTCAGTTTAATTCTTCACAGTTCAAAAATGATAATCAGTAATTGCTATCATACTAGTACACTCGATTTTGACATCACATGCGCTTGTGTGCATTCATTGTTGTCAAAAATGGTAATGACAAAACTTTATTTGGCATTTTATTATTTCTTAGACATTATGGAAAGAGTTGTAGTTGGACTTGCCTTAAAAGACTGTATTAATTAATAAGGGCAATCATATCAAATGTGATATTTTTCTGGAAAATAACATATAATAAGAGGGAAAAGAACATATAGGAAACATGTTATCTTTTTCTTCTGACTTCACAACAAATAACTGGTAGAACAGTGTTTTGACAGAAATTAAGACTGAAGTACTTTGACAGAAGATACTATTTCAAATCGAAGATGTTAAGGGCAGCGCATTCAGACCAGATACGTTTGAAAAGAGGAACCTGGACCGCTGAAGAGGATCAGAAGTTGACAAGCTATATTGAGAGAAATGGCATCTGGAATTGGAATAGTTTGCCGAGAGCTGCTGGTAAGAATCACACCCTAGAAACTGAACACAGGAAAATGAGGTTTGATCTTATCTAGAGTTTTGTCTTCTATGCTATATGTTTCTCCGAGTGTTTCCATAGTACGTTTCAGAGTAATATATTGAATTAGACTTTGTTTCTGTGTCCCCTTTGTAGGTTTATGGAGGACAGGAAAGAGTTGTAGACTTCGTTGGGTGAATTACTTGAGGCCTGATTTGAAGCACGGAAACTTCAGCAATGAAGAGGTGGAAACCATAATTAAGCTACAGCAGACCATGGGAAATAGGTATTTGCATATAATAATAAAAATTTACTCCTAAAAGTTATATAGAAATCATTAATAATTTAATTGATGACCAAAACATAAGAATATCTATTCCATCCATTAACATCAATAAGTATATAAATTAATTTTCAATATATTTATATTTTTATGTACCCAAAAATGTTATTTAAAAAAATTTGAACTTGTTTTTGTTTATTAATTGGATTATAGAATATAATTAAATTGTGATCACCGTATCATTCATTATTAATAATCAGCTGATATTATTCGAGTGATTGCAGGAATGCAATCTCTAGAGTAATTCAGAAAAATTATTTGTAACTTGAATGTTCTAAAACTGCAGTCCTCATCTATCATTAAGGAACAGTTAGCAGTTAATCTGAAACGTGAACAAGAATGTGACAAACATTCTCGGAGTCTATCAAACATATATGTTCTTGTTTCCTTTTCCTTGTATCAGATGGTCAAAAATTGCAGCAAGATTACCTGGCCGAACAGACAATGAAATAAAGAATTTCTGGAATGCCCACTTAAAGAAGCGACTGAAGAAGGTGCAAGCGAATGATCCATTCCAGGGAACCATACAATCCAAATTTGGGAAATCATCTGAAGATGGTATTGGTAATCTATTTCCCTGTGCCAAAAAAGAATCAAATCCTGCAGAGGGTTTGGAGGGGAGACCAACGTCATCAGAACCGTCTGTGGGAGATTTCTCATCTAGCTCTGGTTCCGTCATTGAGCTTGAAAGTATTCGTAAACTGAAGGAGGACAGCATTGATTTTCTTGAATTTTCTGGAGATGCTCAAAGCTTCTGTCAACGACCACTTTCAGTGGGACCAACTCATAGTTTTTGCGATGGCTCAGTACTGCTAGGAAATCAGGTCCACTTTCAGGACTGCATTAAACCATGCACTTCTTACAGCACAGGTTTTCCTATCTCACCAAACCTTTCTACTCTTAAGTTTTCTTCAACTGCTGACTCTGTTACTGAAATAAACCAAAACCATGTCATCAAAGTGAAGAACAGTCAAGATTCCCAAGGGTTGTCTTCAGAGGTCCAAAACTTTTTAGAGAAGCCATTTTCAGTGGACGATTTGCTCAAAGTGGAGGATGATGCACCAACTCCAACCAATCTGATATGGCTTGATGGGTCCTGCAGCTATCCATTTACTTTCCCACAATTTTACTAGTTATGACTTCTGGCTCCCTCCTTTCATATAAATCGTATTGGGATTGGAACCATTATATACCACAGTTCACTTGGCATTCTAAAGTAGTATGCATGAAGATGTATCCCATAAGTTGGCTTGTAAAAACTAAGAACTTTCGTCACAAAAACTAAACTATTGGATATATTATCTCTAATCCCCCGCCTACTTGCAGTAATTTATGCAAGTTTTAAATAACAAAATTTTCAGCTCCTGATTATTGCCCCTAATAACAGCCTTTTAGAAAAAGAAAACCATTCTAGACATCACCTTATTATTGAAGTAAAAAATCAGAAGAACATTAATTACACGTTAGGTTTCCCCCGCCAAAAAGCGAACATAATAAATCCTCAAAGCTGTAGATTTTGATTATTCAAAGCACATATTAAGTCATAGTAGACTTAATCCTTTGCGGGAAAAAAACCTATTCAAAGCATACTTAGTAGGCTTAGTTTTGTTTTCCTTCAATTATTTGACATCCAGTTGTCAAAACTCTGCATTCTGACTTTTGATATTGAATTCAGCACAATACCCTGGCAACTTTCCATTTTTGAAATTAGTTTCTCCCGCACCTGGTTTTGTTTCTTCTGCTGATCAGGCGACTTCAACCTCTGTCATTGAGGGTTCAACCTCGATGGAAGACCTTCGCAAGGACTTGCACTTAGTTAGAGAGAAGGGGGAATCCTCTATATCAATAGAAGACTTCCCAACTCTCCAGAGAGTCACTCCTCGCAAAAACTAAAGGAAGGAACATCCAAAAGAGGCACAAAGAAAATGCAATTGCTGAGGAAAATGTAGATGAATCTCATCCTTCTAAAGCTTTCAGGACAAAATTTCACAAATAGCTAGCCCAACAAAGAGGCACTAAAACATTATCACAATGTCATTAAAGATGGTGTCACCTCTCTACCTATCAAATTACTCAAGGCAGGCTGGAGCTCTTACTTGGTCCTTTGGCTTAATTAGATTTTTCTAGAATAAGAAGCTAGCCTTTCCTGTAATGAATGCTTTGGCAAGAGCCAGATGGGGTAAGAAGGGCTTGGATAAAGTCATGCTAAGAAAACATGGAACCATCTTGTTCAAATTTTTTTGATGAAACCAGTATGAATGATATAATTAAATAAGGGTCCTGGCACATTAGATGTAGTGTCCTGTCTCCTAAATTGTTGAGGGTTAGATGGTTTAGAAGATTAAGGTTATGCATATTGCATTACACAAAATAAGTTATATCACTAGATGATTAATTTGGTGCATCAGGAGACAATTTGTTATTCTATGTACATGCATGAGATTAGCATACACACACATAGATTATTGTTATAAATATGAGAAACAAGTGACAAATATTTTATGTGCACTTAATTGACATTTTTTGGGATGATTAGATATGATATTGATAAATTAGAAATTGATGGATTTAAGTTAGTAATTTGGAGTTAATTGTTAAAAATCAAAAGCTTGAGGAGTCAATGTGTAAATTGGCTTAGTAAAATTCCTAAATGGTAAGATTTGAGATAAGTGACTTTGTATTTGTGACAAGTGGCACTTTATATTTGCAACAAGTGGCCCTTTAAATTTGTGACAAATGACACTTTACTTGTGATGTGGAGCTTTAGAATGGTGAAATGTGTAGCTTTACAAATGGTGACATATGTAGCCTTACAATTGGTGACATGTGTAGCCTTACAAGTACTTACATATGGAGGCTTAAATGAGTGATACGTGGAGCCTAAAGTTAGTAACACATGAACCAATAGAATAGTAACATATAGACTAATAGAAGGATAACATATAGACCAATAGAATGGTGACACATGGACCAATGAAGTGACGACACATGGATTAGTTTCAATTTCTTTTAACTTTCTAGAAAAAATAGATGTAAAAGGCAACATAAGGGAGAGTGAAGATCTTCCATGAGGTTAGAAGAGGGAGAGAGAAAAAACGAGAGAGAGAAAGAAAGAAAAAGGGGAAGAGAAGAGGAGAAAGAAAGAAGTTACAAAGGTAAGTCAAAATTCTGGTTTCAATTTCATCTTCCTATTTCGATCTATTTTACATATCTTTAAAGCATTAATTTGAAGAAACTCAAACAATAAAATTTGTAGATATAAGTCTTAGCTTGACCTTTGTGAAAGTGGCTTGATAAAATAGTTACTAGAGCTTGAGTTATGCTTGTTTCCCTAATACTGCCCATGATAGACCCCTATGTAGGAACCTTATATTAGTCAACGTATAAAACATGAAAAATGATCATTGATGTCTTATTAATGCTTCTGTGAAACGGCTTGGCTAGAAGATGTCTTGATAATGATTTATTGTTATTTGAGCATTGGTTGTCAGCCTGTTTAACACGAACGAAGTCTAGTGTTATTTGAGAATTTGGATGGTGATTGTATTCAAAAGGGAGATGTTTTTCATGAAACTTTTGGATATATTAACACTAACGAAGTCTAGTTTTAGGGGGAACAAGAATCATCGTATTTGGATATATTAACTTAAGGATTGCACATATATTCTCTCTGTTCGTTATCAGTGACCAATGTTCATATGGATGTCTAATAGGCTTTTATAATGATTGTCAATACCCAGATATTATTGGGACATCGAGGCAATAGCTCGTTGAAGTGTTCTGTGAGTTAACCTAGATGTTTCTCACTATGATTGATTTGTTTTTTCTTAAATTTTAGTTATTGAATTGTTACTTATATGGTTGATATAATTTCAGACATTGTTGGTCCAAGGAGTTTGATACTCAGGACTATATATGGAAGTGTTTTCAAATTGAATGTCAATTATCCCTGAAATGCTTATTTGATTCAAATTGAATGTGAATTCTGAAAAATCAGTTACACGGATGGAAGTAAATGATGTGTGGGATGATTCATATCATTGCATTTGACATTCATCATTAGTTAATGAGAGTTGTGATAAAAAATGACCAAGATGTAGACATTCATGGTGAAATGCTCGTAATCAGGGCCTAAGGCTTGTAATGTAAAATCGGGGTTTAATTCTCGTAATTTGAAATCAGAGTTTAAAACTTGTAATATGATCAGAGCTGTAATGCTCATTAATCTGGCAAGCAGAAAATTGTTTGAAACCCAGGGCGAGAATTGGCATGTGTGATCACAACAAAAAAGAAAGAAGAAATAAAGCATATATGCATTTGCATTTGCATTTTTTCACATATGATATGTTCTAATTAAATGAAAATATTGCAATACATCTAGAGATCATTGATAATGTGATGTGGTGATTATAACTATTCTATATGATATGATTGTTGATGTGTAATAATATGTTACTGGAACTGTCCTCTATGATATGACTTATGTGAGTGCATCGATGATGGCTCACTCACTGAGTTCGCAAACTCATTAAAATTGCAATGTTGTTTTTAGATCTAGGAGAGATCTAGCTAGTCTACTTGGAGTATAACTTCTACATTTTGACATTAGTTAGTGGTCGGGATCAGTTGTACTTGCTAAGTCAAAATGACTTTACGATTGATAATTTTGATGACAAGCAAAAGAAAGGCAGACGAATCAAAAGCAGACGGAAGATAAACTTGAAAGCAGACGAAAGCTAAGCAAAAACAGACGGAAGCTATTTGAAAAATAGACGGAAGCTATTTGAAAAACAGACACAAGCTAAAGCAAAAGCAGACGCAAGCTAAGAAGCAAAAGCATACGCTAGAAAGCAGAAGCTAGCAAGCAGACGCAAGAAAACAGACGCTAAAAAGTAGACGAAAGCATCAGTCTGAGTTAATTACAGGACTCAACTGAATAACCGTTTCTTTAAAGAATCAAGAAGCAGTTATCAAGAAGCAGTTAGAGACGAAGGCTATAAATAAGAGTCGAAGTCGAAGATTGCTATACGACTGAAAATATTATAAGAGCTTAGCAATTATTGCGAGAAATTTCTGTGCGAAAAATTTGAGAGCTATTGTCTTATTGTAAAAAAGGCTTAAAAACATTTATATTGATACAGATAGCCTGAAGAGGCTAAGAGTAAAAGAATACTGATTGTATAGAGACCTGAAGAGGCTCGGAGAAAAAGAATACTTGTAAAAGTTTTGAGAGATAGTGAAATCTCAGATAGGCATCTGAGGACTGGACGTAGCCCACGGTTTGGGGTGAACCAGTATAAAAATTACTGTGTCAAAATCTCTCAACTCTCTCTCTCTCTAGATTGTGATTTTCAATATTACTGTTTTACGCAAATTTTAGAAAATCGTTTACAAACGTGATTAACAGTAGTTTTTTTGAAACTAACAAGTTTTTTTAAAAAACGGAAAGAAGTTTTCAAAAAGGTGTTAACGAAAAAGTTTACCACAATTCAACCCCCCCTTCTTGTGAATCTATACATCATCATTGTGTACTGTATTAACGTGTGATTCACTTCAAGATCACCATCTGGAAAGAAGTCTTGATGATAATTCCATCCCTCTAACATGAGTTAGAATATCGAATGATAGAGTTCAATGTTTCATTCCAATCAAAAGACAACCTTGGAAGTCTAATCATGTCCAAAATTTTGCTCCACACCGATTTGCTATATCCGCACTCAAAGAACATATGGTTTCTACTCTCATTACTTGTTTACATAAGATGCAAAGCGGATCGTAACTCGCAAACCAATGGTCTTTAGTTCTTAATCTGTTCTTTATAACTAACCATAAGAAAATGGCAGATTTGGGACTCAAAACCTGCTTCTATACTGTTTCTGCCCATGGGACTAACTCCATTGGCACCACCAGTAGATTATGAGTTGATTTATTATTAAATCACCCACTAGCATGTACAGTCCGTACCATCTTATCCTTCCTCGCACAGTAGGCTACTCAGGTAGATAGTTTTGCAATTGTTGAACAATATTTTGGATCCTATCCCTTTCCTGGATGAACCATGCAACTTTAGCCTCTTTTGGAAGCCTACTTATTAACACTTGTAAGTCATTACACAACCAAAGAGGATTGAAATCAATCCAATTATCAAACCACAACCAAATGTCTTAACCATCCCCTACCCTATACTTCATACAAGGATAAATCTACTCCCTAAGGTTCAACATACACTTGAATATCCATGAATATTCACAATTCTGTTGAAGCTACCAAAAATTTTGAAATTTAAGATGATAAATTTGCACCCATTTCACTCACAACGCTTCCTTATCAACAAATAATCTCCAAATCCTCTTCAGTAGCAAAACCCTTGCATTTAGGTAATTGAAATGACCTCTAATCCCCCCTACTTTTTTGGAAGAATAATTTCACTCCACTTGACTTTGGCCCCTTTACTCTTTTCATCTTTGCTAGACCATAGGAACGATTTTAATAACCTCTCCATTCCTTTGATCACTCTCTTTGGGATTATTATATGAGCCTATTCAAAACAAAAGTAATAAGGGTGACTCTAGCAACTAATGACAAGAATCTGTTCTGCCAAGGAAGGATTCTAGATTTCAGCTTTTCTAACAAAGGTATAAAATCTGAATGTTTACGCTTACCCAAAGTAATAGGAACTCCCAAATAGCAAAAAAGGAGTTTCCTATAGTGCAAACCCCATCATATTGCTTATCCATTATGGGTTCCTGACGTTAGAGGACACATACACGCCACTCTTCTGCTCATTTATCTTCATCCCTGACCAACAAGAAAATGTGTATACCATGTTCATGATTATCATAATAACATGAGGTTTAGCCTTGCAAAACAGAATAACATAATTAGCATAAAGCAAGTGTGACAATTTCAGATCCCTACATTTAAAATGGTATTGAAATAGACCATTGCTATACACAAGTTTAGAAACAAGTCTAGAAAATCCCTCTATAGCTAGAGTGAATAAGGGAAAGTGGATCCCTTAGCCTAATCCCTTTAGAATTTTAAAAAGGTCTCGTTGGAATCCCATTCACTAACACACGCATCAATATAGTTTGTATACATTGTTGAATCCAATGAAAAAATCTGATAGGTAAACTGATGGCTTCCAAACAAACTTTCAAATATTCCTAACTAATGGTATCATAACCTTTAAATAAATCAAGCTTCAATGCACAGCTCTTAATATGTTTCCCAGTATGATACTCCCCTAACAACTCTTGAATAATCATTATATTGTCACCGATGCTTCTCAATGAGAGAAAAGCTTCTTGTTCCACATTGACCACTCTGACAACACTACTTTCAATCTATCCGTAAGTAAAGTAGCTATAATTTTATAAACAGTCGAACAACAAGAGATTAAACGATAATCCTTAATCATCGTGAGCCTATTCATCTTAGGAACTAGACAAAGAAAAGTATGGTTGATCTCCTTTAGTAATGAACCAGAAGAAAAGAACTCCAGCGCCGCATCAGTTAAGAGAGGGCCTGTGATGTCCCAAGTTTGCTGAGAAAAACCTATAGAATATCCATCAGGACTAGGCGCTTTTGAACTATGTAACCGGAACACCGCCTTTTTCACTTGTTATGCAGTGTAAGGGGTATTGAGCATCTCCAAAAATGATTGGTTTGGTCTGAAATTCAGAACATTTCCTACCCCAAATCCACTATGTTGAGCTTCAGTTCTCCTCAATAGATTGATAAAGTAGCCTCGAATGTGATCAAAGATCTCTTACTGATCAGATATCAAGTTACCCTCCTCATCCTTCAATTTAGTGATGGTGTTAGTATTCCTTCTAACAAAGACGCTTGAAAAAATTTAGAATTAATATCCCCTTCTTTAAGCCATGTCTGTCTTGCTTTCTGTTTAATAATTGAACTTTGCCATCTTAACACTTGTTATTAATGCTTCAACAGATCTGCTTCAAGAGTCCTTAATATAACATTGTGTGGATCCATAGAACACTGCTACTGAACCTCTATCAACACTTTACTCAACTCTTTCAAGTCCTAAACATGTTCTTTGTTAAACTTTTTTATAGTTATTTTTGCTAGCTTCAATTTCTGCATAAGTTGAAAAAATTTGTACCTAAGCACCTCTTTATCCTAAACCTTACTGATTACAGCCATAAAACTTTCTACTTGAGTTAAACCATTGAAAAATCTAAACAAAGCACCTATCTGAGATCCAACACATATCTGCTGAATCAAAATAGAAGCATGGTCTAATAATACTTGGTCTCCAAATAAAGTTGACTCTCTAAGGAAGGAATTAACCATCTTTAATTCACTATAACTCTATCTAATTTTTTTTCCTTATAAACATATTCCCCTGTTGTTTATTTTCCCATATGTACCATCTGCCTAGCCCTTTAAAGTCCACTAGATCAACCCATTGAAGTAGCTGAGAGAGCTCTTTCCCTGTTCCAGAATGAAAACCCATACGTCCCTCTACTTCATCTGACTTTAAACAACAATTGAAGTCCCCCAGAGCTAACCACGGTTCTTGCATACCAACATGAATAACCTGCATCTCCCCCCATAACTTAGCCATTTGAAAAGCAAAATTGGAGGCATATATAACTGTAACTTCAAAATGAAACTTGCCTATTAACCAACAATGCAGATGAATGAATTGCTCACTCATCTTGACAACCCGAGCCTGCTCACTCATCTTGACAACCCGAGCCTAAAAGAAATCCATATTATACCAACACAAAATTCTGCTATTATAATGATAATTGTGATTCGAAATAAACTTCCATTTGAACCTAAAAAAGCCATAACTTTCTGGACAGGACAAGCCTTTATTTTAGTCTTTAGGAGCCCCACCAAAATAGGTTTCTTATCTACTACAACTTCTTGAACCAACAACTTTTTAAAGGGGTCATTTAATCCCTTAGTATTCTATACTAGTATTGTCATCTAGTGGAACCTCTAAAAAAGACATTAAGGGGATATAACCCCTTTGTGCTTCTATTTCTTGTCTTTTTTCCAACCTCCACCCCTTTTAGTTATTATTACTAAAGTCAGAGCACCTTCTTCTATAACTCGCACACTCATAGGCTTTGTCTCTTTAAGATGAGACTTAGAACTTTTCACGGGA
>JANKOE010000002.1:54598662-54631325 GCA_026284465.1 Erythroxylum citrifolium | reverse complement strand
AATTCATTAATGCTATTTTAATTACTCAATGTCATCGTAATTAATGCTACTTAATCTTACTTAATTAAGTTAATCATACTTAATTAATAAAAAAAAATTTTGGGGCTAACACATATAATACTCAAATGTTATCTAGAATCAATTGAGATCGAGGTATGATCAGCTTAAGATATTAATTGGTGACTTTCTGAAAATAAATCTCTAGATAAGATATAATGATCTTGATGGTACATACCAAGGAATAAGAGTAAATGTGCATGCCTATTGCTTCACCAAATTTTAGTATATAAAATATTCTGATCATGTAAGATATTATAGTAATTAATCTTGTTGAGATATTAGGAATGGCTGAAAAGCAAATATGAACATAGTTGTTTGGTAAAGATTTCGTGAAATATTAGGTATATTGGCCCTTATGAAATTACTGAGAAAGTGGATCTATTGGCTTAAAAATTGGTGCTACCACTAAAAAGGACTTAGATCTATAATGTATTTCATGTCAATATTCTTAGGAGGTTTAGGTAACATTCGATGCATAAGTTACCAACTCAGGAAGTTGAGATTAAAAATATTTTGAGTTATATGGAGGAACTGATAAAAATAGTTGGATATTAGACAAAGAAGTTGAGGAATCGAGTAATTCCTTTAGTAAAATTTATTTGGAGAAATCATTCGAGGGAAGAAGCTACTTGAGGGATTGAGGAAAACATGACATTACCCCATCTGTTTGGCCAATCAAGTAAGAATTTTAAGGATGAAATTTCTTAAGCGGGGAGATTTGTAATATCCTTTTTGGCAATTAGTTAAGAATTTCGAGAACAAAATTTCTTAAGGAGGAGATTTGTAATATCCTTTCTCCTAAATCGTTGAGGGTCAGAGGGCTTATAAGATTAAGCTCATGCATATTGCATTAAATAAAATATTTTATATCACTAGACGATTAATTTGGTGTATTAGTAGACAAAATTTGTTATTCTATGTATATGCATGAGATTAGCATACATGCACATAGATTATTGTTTATAAATATGAGAAATAAGTGAAAAATGTTTTATGTGCACTTAATTGACATTTTATAGGAAGCTTGGATATGATTTTGATAAATTAAAATTAAATTAGAAATTGATGGATTTAAGTTAGTAATTTGGAATTAATTGTTAAAAATTGGAAGTTTAAGGAGTCAATGTGTAAAATTGGCTTAGTAAAATTCCTAAATGGTAAAATTTGAGACAAGTGACACTTTATATCTGCAACAAATGGCCCTTTAAATTTGTGACAAATGGAACTTTAGGCACATATGGAGCTTTAGAATGGTGACATGTGTAGCTTTACAAATGGTGACATATGTAGCCTTACAATTGGTGGCATGTGTAGCCTTACAAGTAGGGTCATATGAAGGGTTAAACGAGTGAAATGTGTAGCCTAAAGTTAGTAACACATGAACCAATGGAATAGTAACATATGGACCAATAGAAGGATGACATATGGACTAATAAAATGGTGACATATGAACCATGAAATGACAACATATGGATTAGTTGACTTTCTTTGAACTTTCCAGAGAAAATAGATGTAAAAGGCAACATAAGGGAGAGTGAAGGTCTACCATGAGGTTAGAAGAGGGAGAAAAACAAAAATGAGAGAGGGAGAAGGAAAGAAAAAGGGGAAGAGAAGAGGTGAAGGAAAGAAGTTACAAAGGTAAGTCGAAATTTTAGTTTCCATTTCATATTCCTTTTTCAATCTGTTTTTACATATCTTTAGAGCATGACTTTGAAGAATCTAAAAGAAGAATAGTTGAAGATATAGGTTTTAGATTGACCTTTGTGAAAGTGGCTTGATAAAATAGTGACTAGAGCTTGAGTTATGGTTTTTTCCCTAATACTACACGTGACAGACCTTTGTGTAGGAACCTTGTGATCAAAATGACCAACATGCAGACATTCAGGGAGAAATTCTCGTAATCAGGGCCGAAAGATCGTAATGTGAAATCAAGGCTCAATGCTCGTAATTTGAAATTAAGTCTTAAAGCTCGTAATGTGATCAGGGCTATAACACCTGTTAAGCTAGCCAGTAGAAAATTGTTTGAAGCCCAGGGCGTGAATTGGCATATTTGATCACAACAAAAAGAAAGAAGAAATAAAGCACATGTGCATTTGCGTTTGCATTCGCATTTTTGCATATATGATATTCTCTAATTGAATCAAAATATTTCAATGCATCTAGATATCATTGATAGTGTGATGTGGTGATTGGAACTGTTCTATGTGATATGATTGTTGATGTGAAATAATATGTTGCTGGAACTGTCCTCTATGATATCACTTGCGTGAGTGCATAGATGATGGTTCACTCACTAAGTTTGCAAACTCGTCAAAATTGTAATGTTGTTTTCAGGTCCATGAGAGATCTAGCTAGTTTAGTTAGAGTATAACTTCTGCATTTCGACATGAGTTAGTGGTCACGATCAGTTGTACCTGCAGATGTCTCTAGTTATTTTGCATCAAGAATAACATTGTCACATTATCTTGTTGTTATCAAACTTTCTTTATTCCTTTTGAATATTACGTAAATTGTGATATATCATCGGTTGCAACTTAGTGTGTGTTTAGGTATTAAATATAATACCAAAACTTATGAAATGTTTATATATATATATTGTTGAGACAATTTAAAAGAAAGTTGAGCTTTCCTTTATGTGGTTTTCACAGGTTAAATATGGAAGGTATTTTTGAGAGTAAGGTCGAACTTTGGCAATTTGTTGATTAAAATGCCTCTGTGCTATATGATAATATATGTAAGGTGGAAAAATCTTTTTGAATTGTTTTCTAACATAGAATTTCAGTAGAGTATGGCCTCGAATATCCTTTGATATGCTTAGAAGTATGCTCTATTGGAGTGGTATGTTACATTGGAGGCCTACCTTTATTCATTCAAAAATGGAAGTTTGACATTAAAATGGATAGAGGTAAGATTAATACATTTCCAATGTGGGTTAATTTTCATAATCTGCCTACAGAATTTTGGACCATTATCGAACTAATTTTTTTGCGAGCACTTTGGAAAAAGCAATATGTAATAACTCTGAAAAAGTATCTATGTAAATAATTTTTTATGTCAAACTATGCCTTGAAATCAATAAAATTTCAATGTTGCCAGACAGCTTGCCAATTATGGAATTAGGGGATAATTATGAGATGGAGAAGATAGAAATCTCAGTAACACACCCTCAAAAACCAAGCAATTTCATTAAGAAATGGGTACCCACTAGCAAAGTGTTCAAAACTTGATCGCAAGAAGAAATAATAGGGACTAAGAAAAATAACTTGTTATAGGAGGGAGACTTAAGCAATCTAAATGAAATTAATGCAACTAGAGAGAAATCGACTGAAGCAGTTGTACTGTACAACTCACTCAACTAGGTTAAAATAGGAAACTCCAATGGAAAAGAGGTTGAAATGAATCAGTTTAATGTTGAAGTATCAAACACTGCGTGTAAAGAAGTTCAATTACAAGTTAAGAACCTGAGAGATATTGAGGCTAATATCAATTAACTCAATACTGAAATATCAAACACTATGAACAAATAAACTAAAGTATAAGCTAAGAACTTGGGAGAGGTGGGGAATTTAGAATTCAAATTACTAACACTAGAAGAAGATCAACAAGAAAAAAAGGGGAAACACAATAATAAAAAGGGGAAATCTCCCTTAGATGGCAGTCTTAGTATGGAGCACTAAAAGGCTAAATGACCCTCTCAAAAGTTCTATAGTAAAGGAGGTTGTGAAGGACAAGAAGCCTTGTTTAGTAGGCCTTCAAAAAACTAAAATAAAAGAACCTCAGTTACTTATTGACCCCAAATTTTTAGGTGCAAACTGACAACTTATCTCAAACCATATTTTGATTACAATGGGAGAATAATTTTGTATCTACAACTCAAACATGGTTGGACTCTAAGCTATTGAAGAAAGTGACCAATATAATCAGCTGAATTGTCAAATGAGAGATACAATTTATAATTTTGATATGACAATAATCTATGGTTACAATTTTAGATTTCAAAGAAATAAACTCTAGTTGGATCTGCAAAGCTTACAATCGAGAATGCAGAATCCTTGGCTTATTGCAAGGGATTTCAATTGTACTCTATGCTCTATAGAAGTTGAAGGTGGTAAGAAGTTGACACTAGGAGCAAAAAAATGCTTACTAATCTACTTACCATCGTGGATCTGATGGACCTCAGCTCAATAGGTAGACTCTTTACCTAGTCAAACAATCAGCAAGGTATGATGCACATTAGAAAGAAACTAGACAGATCAATGATTAACTCAACTTGGCTAAATTTTTCCCTCATTCCTATGTTCATTACGGAGAAAACATGTTCTCAAACCTTTCTTACATATTGATTCAAAGAATTACATAAACCAAAAAAGTTGGGGTGCTATTTAGATTCTTTAATGGAATCACTCATATAGAAGGAGTCATGGAGTTAATCAGTAAATGATGGAATCAAGAAGTAGATGGTTTTAAATCTTACAAAATTATGCGGAATATAAAGTTAGTAAGAGCAACTTTTAATAATTTTATTCTAGTAAAATCACAAAACCTAACTGGTCTCAAGAAAAAAATTAACTCTAGCTTAGGAGAATTGCTACAACTCCCCTCATAATGCTAACTTGAGGTTGACATAATTGAAAAGGCTTTAAGGGAATCAAAAGGCATTGAAACTTTATAATTTAATCTTAAAACAAAAAGGTATACTTAATTGGATGAGAAAAGGGGACTCTATCACAAAATTTATCCACTCCTCTACTTTCTAGATGGATTGTGAATAAAATCACAAAATTATATGACAGTAAGGGGCTTGCACACTCAGATCAATAAAGTTTACAAGAGTTAGTAAGAAATTTCTTTATTCAACTATCAGATCCAAGGAATCTGCTCAACGTAAGTACAATACGTAAAGACTATTCGATTGCTCAATAGATCAAGTGCTAAAGGAGTCTATTGTTTCCCTATTTTCAGAATAAGATGTTAGAAAAGTTGTATTCAATTTACATCCTTCAGAAGCACCTTGTTTGGATGGTTTTTAAGTGTGGTATCACAAGCAGATTATTCACTGAAGTTGTATTGGAATTCTTCACCTTTTCCAAAATGCTTCATGAAACAAATCACACTTACATTTGTTTGGTAGCCTCAAAACAAAACCCCTTGTTATTTTGCTAATGGAATCCATAAGAGATTGAAAACCTCTGTAGGTGAGTATTTAGGCAAACATAGGGACTTCAAAGTACTTAAAACGAGGCTTTACATGTTGAAACCCTAAGATATTTGAGACTGAGGCTATAAAACAATCAACACATGCTAAGTATAAATGTTGTTTTTTTTTATTAATGATGAGCCTTGATATAGATTCGAAGGTGTTTAGGGAATAAGACAAAGGTTGATGGAATTCCACTTTCCTCTATAAAACATAAGTATGTCATTAGCAAATGTGAGATTGAATAATTGAAGTTCTTTACATTTATTCTATTACTGAAAGTTATTTAAGTAACTGATTTTTTCCCAAGTAATATGAGTAGAGCCTCAATGTAGATACTAAATAAGTAAGGTGATAAAGAATCTCCTTATCTAAGGCCTATTGCACCTTTGACCATTAACTAAAATGGTGAAGGCAGTTATGGTTACACATTGATAGATCCAATTTGTAAACTTCCTTAGGAATCTGAATGCTTTAACAAATTGAAATAGAAAATGCCATTCTATAACGTCAAAAGAATTACTAAATTCTATCTTGAATGCATAGAACTTTATATTATGATATCTATGTTACTTTTTAAAAAGATATTATGTAATAAAAATGTTATATCCTATATTTTTACTATAGATAAAAGCATCTTGACTCAGATCTATGAAGGAATTAAGAATTGCTTTGATCTAGAAGATAATCATTTTAGAGATATTTTATAAATAAAATTAAGATTAGAGATTTATTTTGTAATCTTGCATCATTAAGGGTTTAGGAAACTTAGGGATTAGATAAATAAAAGTCATATTGAATTCCTTGAGAAGCTTATCTGATACAAAAAAGCTTTTTTGACTTGCTCTGCCACTAGGTTTCATGATTTTTAGAAGAATAAACTGTTTAAACCAATTAGACTTAGAGCCTTATTAGAATTCATATTTAAAATTGCTTGTCTAACATTTGTAATTTGGAAGGGAGCTTGGGGAGTAACATATTATAATTAAAAACTAGCTTAAGATTGATTGAGTCATAAGTAGGGGAAAAGTTAAGGGAACTTCCTATATATTATTTGAAATATTAGATTGCCAAGGACTTAAGCTAATTCTGATTATTGAATGTTTACCTAGATCATCCATTAGGGAGGAGATTTTATTACCATTCCTTTAACTCAAGATTGATCTATAGAAGAACTTAGAATTGCCATCCCCCTCTTTAAGCCATAAGACTCTAGGTTTTTGTCTTAAAAGAGATATATGATTGTTTAGGAAAGATATATATTCATTAAGGGCATATTTCTCCTTATTGGTGAGGGCCATATTTCTTGTAAATGAAGAGATTTGTAAGATGCGGGGTTTCAAGTTTCTCCCTTACTTCATTTAGAGTTTTAGAAGTGCTAGAAACTAGATTTTCATTAAGAAATTTTAATTTAAATTTAATATTCATACCCCTTAAAATTGATGGACATTCCTTTTGTTACTGCATCAATAAACTCAAGATAATTTATTAGATAGTTTTAAATTTGAAAAGGCTTCTTTCAATCAAATTGGTATCATTGATCTTCACTTCTATAAAAGAATGATCAGATGTTATAGATAGCGACAAGTCATACATAATATTTGTGAAATGGGAAGACCAAGCTACTTTAACTCAAGATCTGTCCATTTTTTCCTAAGATGGAGCATCCCTTCTTTCTTATTACTTTAAGTGAAATGGTGATCTTTGTGTTTGAAATCTTTTAGATATGCAAAATAGAGGGAATTTCTAAAATCATCAGCATTATGTTTGCTTAAGGAGAAGCCTTCAACTTCATATGAGAATAGGATGATGTTGAAGTCTCCAACCACCAGTCAAAAGATGGGGCTACAACCAAATAGATTCATGATATCATTAAAAAGCTTAATTATGAGCATAAACAAAAGTGAAATTAATAGAGTAATGATTATAGTCAACAATTATGAGAGGTGAATGAACTAGTTATATTGATGTGGGAAGGATCAAAAGCTATAATGATTCTACCATTATAGGGGCAACTATGGCCAGAAATAAGTTTTCAATCCCCATTGATGAACCAAAGTATCTTTTGGAAAGACAAGGACTTTAATTTGGTCTCAAAGAGACCATTCAAAAAAGTGGATAGAATATCATAAAGAGCCTATTATTTATTGAATTTTTTCAATTCTTCGACATTCCAAATGAAAATAAAATATTAGGTTATGTGTTTAGTAGGAATAAGCTTTTTTCCTACTTAAGGATCTCCTAAAAATAATAACGAGGTTATACTTGTTAAGATTTGGATTAGAGCTAGTTGAAATGAAGGCTGAAATATTAGGTGGTTCCTATAGGTGATCAAGTAAGACTTGATCTGGAGGCACATATAATTTTATTTGTTTTTGGATTCCACCATAGAAATAAAAGAATCTATTGGGGAACATCAAGTGTCTGGAAGTCCTCTGAAAAGGATGGAGTGTTTCTTGCAAGATTGAATTTTCCATTTTCTAAAATTATAGCAATAGTCTAAGCCATAATTGCTTCCTTATTATCAATGTGCTTCCCTTTATCCACTTTTGTAACACTTATAAGGTAAGAAGGACAAGTAAATTTGCTTCTTTTTGACTATAAGGTCACAGGTTTAAGTCATAGAAACAATCTCTTTGTAAAAATACAAAGAGAAGGTTGCATACATTATGACCCTCCCCAAACCCCCATAAGGTTAAGAGACTTGTGCACTAGGTACGTTGACTTTATAAGGTAAGAGGGATCTTAATGTATTTCCATAAGCTCCTACTAAGTACTTAAGATGAATTTTCTGCCAGAAGCCTTCCAAGATTTGGTTTTAAGTTGAAAGCTTCGCGTCTAAGGGTAAGATACTAAAATATCAACTTTAACAATTTCATCCTCCACCCCCAATCACATGATGTTCATTTTAATGGTTACTAGTTTTTTATGCAAATTAACCAAATACAAAATTTTTCAAATATATTCCTCTTTAAGCAACCGATTAAGGCACACTAATTTACCTAAGGAATTGCCAAGGTATCTAAGCCATGTAGTAAACCAATATTCCAAGGTTTATTGTGGAATTTTACCTATATTTGAATGCTTCATAGGTTCTATCTATCCCATTTGTATTCTAAGCTTCCATTTTAAAGATTACGAGGTTTTCCATAATAATTCCAAGGACCTTGCTTAACAACTTTCATCATTTTTCATTCATCTGAGAACTTGAAAATGAAATAGTCCTCCTCAATCACCAAAGTTTATGATATTCACATTTTGCTCCACTTGGCCTTTCCTATATTTGCATTTTGAGAGAAACGGGTCTTTTGTCTGAATAAAAATCCATTAGAGTGCAAGACCACTAGGTAACACTAACTTTGAGGATTTTAATTGGATGGGATGCTAATATTGAGCAAAAAAATCTTGACTGAGGAATAAAATATAGATTGGAAAGGAGAGAGGTCACTTACTACTTAGTGCCAAGTTATAGCAGATGGAATAAAAGAAGGGCCATTGTTAAGTGACGTTGAGGGGGAAGCGATCAAAAGGTTGTCACCACCACCACTAGCCTCTAGAGTTGCTCCTACAGTTGGAGATGTCAAGGTCCATAGTTGTTTCCTAGATTAGGGTGTAGGCCAAAGGTTGCCCCTCTAAAAGGAAAAGGTTTGATTCTATACCAAAAAATGGTATGAAACCAGTAAAAAGAAGGAGGAATAATGTATTCCAAAAAGTGTTTAACTAAAAAAGAAAATTTCAAGTGGTGTTCAACCAAAAGTGAGCTAAGTTTGCTTTAAAAAATAATGAATATATTAGTGCCATAAAAGATTGAACATGGGATTTTTATGAGTATAGAAGATAGTCTGAAGATAAAATGATCATCAAAAGATTAAAATACAAAACTAGCATATAATAAAAGATTCTAGTAAGGTTGTAGAAGTGCAAGATAGAGCCTATTGATTCTCTAAATGGCCAACTGTTGAGGTCTGAATGAATGCTTATCCTTGTAGACAAAGATGTGTGTTCTAATTCTAACACATATTGATTGCAAAAAACTTTCTTTACTGCTGGAATTATTAGTGAAGATCCTATTGTTTCTTTCATCCTATAAGCCAGAAACCAAATAGCTAAATGCCAATATGAAAATCTATAAATCTCCTTCAAACCTCATCTTTATATTGTGGCTCCATTCGATAATACTAAACCAAAGGACTAGAAGAAAGTTGGTGTTATAGAGGTTAAGGATTGCTTACCATAATTAATTGTTGTATTTGAATTGAAAAAATAAATGCTCAACATTTTCGAGAGATAGTTTACAAAGAGTGCACCAATTTTACAAAGAGTACACCAATTAAGTAAATGAAAAATTGGGCATAATTCTTTAAGCAAAACTAAAGCATTTTCTTAATTAACTTGGCTTTGTGGGAACCCTAATTTTTATTAACATTATTTGTCTTAAAAAAACACTTTTTAGGAACATCTTTTTCTCTCTGAAAGATAAGGTTAGCCATCAAAACCTTTTTCTAAATCCTTAGACGATTATTTTTAAGCTATTTTTTACTAGCTGATCAAGATTCATACATCATCATAATGGATCAAGTTGTTGTCATAATTAGGGAGTTCATTTAGATTTACTTTTTCATTTGGTTTTATGTTATGAAGGCCGACCAAAAAAAACCATGCATCTCTATAGGCAATTAATTGAATATCTTAAGGATAAACAGAGGGACTTATACATAGTTTTCATTAATTTAGAGAAGGCTTATGATAGAATACCTAGGAAAGTCATATAAAGGTGCTTAGAGGCTAAGGGATTTCTTATTGCCTATATATAGGTTATTAGGAATACATATTGTTGGGTTCGATTTCCGAAACCCAACTATCCGAAACATCGTAAGATGTGAGCGTGCATATTACCTTAAAGGGTTATTTCATTGGACCGTCATTAGCCATCATCAGTTCATCTTCATTCTTATAAAATCCCAAAAATTTCCCCATAATTTGTTCAAAGGCGTGCCCATACAAATCAATCACCATAATCAAACTCATTTCTCCTAACTTAGAACAGATTTTAGGAAACTTCAAACTAGAATTTCAATTTGACTTCTTCAAAGAAATTGTAGCTCTAAGTTTCTAGTTTGTTTTGAATCAAGAACCATCTTAATCGAAGCTTTATAGATCAAGATATGCTAAAAAAACTAAAGGGTGTTCATACCCCAATCATGCTCTCCCAACCGATCCCTCATTTTCTTTCCATCAAAATTTCTCAAATCAACTCCAAAAGATACAAATTTTTATAGAGAGATAGAGACCTATGTTATGAATTTATTTCTTCAAGAATCACTTCATTTGGAGGTCGGATGAGGAAGTTATGACCAAAAGAATCCAACATGTTTATACCCTCAATCATGCCATAACATGTCTTGGCACAATTACCATAACTTTCACCAAAGATGTCTGATTGAGTTCGTTCTTCAACGGTTGGAAAGAATACTTCTAGATCTAAAACTTTTATGAAGACCACAAAATGAGATTCTTCCTCTAAACATCCATGTTCGTTTAACAGACATTTGTCGGGGTTAGGAGCCAAATTGGCCCGAGAAGGTCTGTTTAACGGACATCTATGTCCGTTAAATGGACATTACTGAGGCTGGGGGTCATTTTTGACCTGAGAAGGTCCGTTTAACAGACCTAAAGTTCATCTAACAGACATAGGGGTTCCCCAAACCCCTCCAAAGCCTCTTCAATGCTTCCTACATCCAATCTAACATCATATTCACTCATAATCTTTCCAAATTCAACTCTTCTAGTGCCAAATCACTTCATATCAATCCAAACACTAAATTTATCTCATAAAACTCTCAATTCTCAATCCATTTGATTCACGAAATCGACAAATTCTCACCCTTTTCCATAACTGTCTTGAGCATATATTCCATGCAGCATCACATCTTGTAACAATCATATCTTTTCACTCTGGTATCCAAAAATTACAAACTTATATTGTTGGAAAGCTAAGAGGATAAGCTACAAATTTCATGAAGACAACTTTGTCTAATTCTACCTAAATTAATCTAGTTTTCCCTTGGAATACAGGACACGCATTTTACCCTCTTGAAAAACTTGAAATTTACCCCAACTTCATTTCCTCTATTATAACCTCATTCATAACAATTCAACTACCAATTGGAATTCATCAAACCCTCAACCTCAATTCACTTGACTCTTCATATTTAACCACATCTCATCATTCATAACATTCCTATTTTTCTTTTTCCATGGTGCCTCACTTTTATATATATATATATATATATATATAAAAAAATCAACAATTCATGTTAAAAGTTCATCAACTCAAGTAGACAGCTTCTTTGAATGTACTTAATTCCAACTTAACCTCATCTATACACAAATCCACATTTCAAATCCATACACAAATTTATATATCATTAACATCATAGGATAAGTGTTTACAAGCTTTATTGGCACTCATGCCACAATATATCATTTTGCAAAATCCCCAAATTACACAAGATACATTGAATGATAATTGCTCAAAATGCAATTACAGCTTTGTTTTACATAAATTTATTCCAAAACAGAACAAAACCATGCAAATCCGAAGTAATGCCTTGACTCTCTTTCGCTCTGTCTCTTGCTCATCACCTGGAGATGTGACGAAAATGGGGTGAGCTTAAAAAGCTCGTAGGTAACAAGTGTATAATGAATAACAAGCAAAACTATTCAAAAAGTTCTTTATCATGGAAAATTCTTATTGAATCATAAAACACATATTTCTCAAAATTTTCGTCATGTAATCAAAATCACAAACAACACAATTGATGCATTTTTCAACTTGTTCACAAATCATAAACATACAAGCACATCAGAAATGGTTTGGGTAGTCCGTAATAGAACGTACTAACACATTTCCCATAAGGGTTCTGTGTAGCCATGAACAGAACGTATTATCGCAATCTCACATAATGGTTTTACGTAGACGTGAACTTAAGGGAGTCCGTGAAAGAGCTCCATGCTACTAACGGGCATGCGGAAGAAGCCTTTAGACAAGTGCACTTAACTGACAAAACAGACCACCACAAACCCACATAACATATAATTCATGACTTGAAAATAGATTGCCCAAATGGTAACATTTCGAAAATTTGTTTTTCATGAACATGCAATTTTTCGAAAACCCTTTCATTTAGCAATTCACAACTCATCATCAAAATTCATACAACAAAACATGTAGCAATTTCATAAATCATTTAAAAGCAATAAAAGCAACATTTCTGGAGTAATTGAAATCATTTTATCTTCTTGATTTTGAAAACACATTAATGGCTTATTACTCAAATTATAAACATGAAACCCACCTTATTTCCTTACTTAGTACTTGTTCAAAATGCCTCCTCTCTTGCTCCTCTTGTCTCTCTTGATTTCCTTCATCAAAGGCAAAATTTCCATTCAATAGGAATCCAAATTGGACAACCCAAAGAAACATATTCATAAAATTGACTTTAGAAAACTTAAACCCATGTATTTCCTAAGCTTCATGAACCAAAATCTTTCTAAAAATCCAACAAGTCAAACATGCCCTTACTTTGATCCTTCACCAAAAGAAGAGTTTCTTAGCTTGAATGGAAGCTCTTATCCTCCTCTTCCTTTTTCCTTCTTGAGTAAACTTGAAAATCCCTCTTGAAAACCAAGAAATGATGAAACCTAGCTTTTTTCTTCTTTCTTTTCTCGTCTTCTCCACGATCTCTCTCTCATTTCTCTCTTCAATTTCATTTTTTTCTTCTTTCATCTTCAAGTCTCGTTTTGCTTCTCCTTAAAAGCCAAACAACTTTTTTTATTACAATTATGCCATTAATGAGTCTAAATTGTCCAATTTGCCCTTCCTTCAAAGCCTTATAACCTTAATGCTTAAGTGATCTTCCCAAAAAGCCCTCATACATATACACTCTTGTTACTTAATTCAACTAATCCATATTTTAAAAATCCTACAATCATTAACAAAATAATTAACTCCAAATAAAAATAATTAATCTAGCAAATCCTCATAATTATTCAAATCATGCTTAACTCCTTTCAAAAAATCAAGACCTTTTTCTAACCATGTAATTGAAGGAATCTACTAGCACTTCCTTCTAAAACAATGTTCCTCATTGTCTCACTTTTATAATGACATCAAAATCATTCAATTTGGTTAAGTAGGCTGTTCTTATACTAAAAGAATATTATGTGCTCAACTTTCATCCCGAAAATTGATATTCTTAGAGACTGAATCAAAACTCGATTTCATCAGATAATTTGTAACCCTATTTGTCTAGTTTAAATTCAAATCAAGAATCATCTCATTTGGATAACTAGAGAAAAAGTTATGGCTAAAACACTGAAGCATACTCAATGAACATGTTTCAATTAAATTTTCCAACCTTTAATTTCCAACATTTAATTTCCAACATCTTCACACATAACCCATCTTGTACTTACACTATCTTTTCAACTTCATTTCAAATTCAAGGATCCTCCTTTTCTCTACACATGAATAATTGCCAATAATTTCTCATTTAATAGAAAAGTTAGGGGTCCATCACATATGAAGGTGTTAAAACTATGGATGAGCTTCACAAGAATATCTAAGGGGATGCGCCTATGTGTAAGTTGTCTATTTAACTAGGTAGTTAATTACCACATCTTGATTCAGAATTTAACCTAATTAAAGTAAGTATAATTAACCTATTAGTTATCATAATAGTCTAGGGAATCCCTTTCTCTTGATATACAATGTTTATTCTCCTAGTGCATATAATTTACTTCATCTCCCAGTCCATCATATAATCCTTAAGATTGAATTATGATCATCATGCATAAATCTAACAATTAAGAACAAAGATACAAATTTAACCAAAGAAATAATTACTCTTCTATTAAAAATTTAAATGTTCATCATAAACTACATCCTTAATCCTAACTAGGAATTTAGCAACTAATCATAATGAAAATAAAAACAAAAACTTCGAAAACATATAAGATCGAAGAGGGTAATTTTTTTCTCCGAAAATCTCATTCTTTCGTAGTTAGAAAGATTATGAAAGAAAGAAGAAAAAAAAAGATAGAACAAGATATCCCCGATTGCGTCCAAGTTGAGGTTGATCTCCTTCCAATCATTACTCTAAATCCTTCCTTAATGTTAAGAAACCTATAATTATGAACTACACAATGACATGCAGTCGTTAAAACTCCTCCTTAATTAACCCTAATAAAAGTATTTATAAGTTAGGGTTACATTAAAAAAAGTCCTAAGGTAATTGAAATTATAATTTAGTGCATCCACAAATTGTGTGTTATGAATCCAACGTCAAACCAGCATCCACACTAGTGTTTTTTTTTTTGAAGGTAGCATCCACACTAGTGTTAGTTAATTAGGTTCTAGATTGTTTTCATATAAAAAAATTGATGATTCTGATGTTGCCTCTCTTTATGACTACTAGTTTGCTTCTAAAACTTCTTTCATAAACAAACACGACCATCACGAGTATAACACAGTCCAATATTGCTGCTATATTGCCTAATTCTCTAATTTACTCAAGTTTTCATTATCTTCGAGTTTGAGTTAATCTTTGATGCCTTCTACACTCAAATTAGATATTTTATCTCAAATATTCACCTATAAGTCAATAAACCAAATACGAGAAACCATCAAATAATCCCGCATAATGCATGCCATAAAACTGCCAAATTATTAACTAATTTAAGTATTTCGAGCATTTAAATTTTAGACTTATCACTTAAATTAGATGAATTTCATATCTTTTACGTTAACATTAGATGTGTTCAAAATATTTTAATTCTAAATTTAATTTAAACTCTAATTAAACTTCTTTTTTTTTTTACTTTTTTCAAATTGGTCAATCTACCAAACATAAAAAGTGACACGAAGCCTTTCTTGCTTGTATTAATGTTGAAGTAAAACAGGAGATTGGCATCTGTGACGCGAATAGCTACGAAGTTCCATGCTTTATGGGATGCGGGAGTAAGTTTTTGTGGCATCTTGTGAAGTGAGAAGAGCACGTATTAACGGAATAATGATGTTGAAGAGCTGTAGAGATAGGATAACCGCATCTTGTGAAGTGAGAAGAGCACGTATTAACGGAATAATGATGTTGAAGAGCTGTAGATATAGGATAACCTAGCTATGTAGACACTTTTATAGATGTAGGCTCCATATTTGTTAATTAGGCTTAGCAGTTGATTCCAAAGATGTAAAGAGGCTTATGATTTTTGTTAGTTGCCTTGTGATGGCAAGAAATAGTATGGTTCAAGGTAATCTCCACCTGAGTCGTTGACTAAAATATCCCACTTCAAAGTAGGTGCCGCCACCAAATACCGATTCCCACGCACCAACAAATCAAACTCTTGACAATGTCCTCTCTTGTCTGCCGAAAGTATAAACGAGACATTATCTAAGCAACAGCTGAAATCCTCTTGCCCTTATTTTGATCCTACCATGTTTTCTTTTAATCCAAGTCTTCCATTTATGTGGGTATAAATGAGACATTAGCTAAGCAACGGCTGAAATCCTCTTACCCCCTTATTCTGGCCCTATCTTGTCCCCTTTTAATCCAAGTCATCTATTTATATGTGACCTACATAAATGGATGGCTTAGATCAAAAGAAGATATAGTAGGGGACATGATCACCTGTATCACCTACCCTATTCCAACCCTGCTCCAATTCATTTGAGTTACATATTTATGTGGGTCCCATATAAATGTGTGGCTCAGATGAACTAGAGTAGGGTTGGAACAGGATAGGTGGCATAGATAATTTCAAGTCCAAGGTAGGACTTGAATAAGGGGACAGAGAATCTGGTCCCACTAAGCAAGCATATGAGATGTTAATTATTGGCCATCACAATTGGAAGTATAACAATTGGCGAGATTTATGTTAAACTTGTTTACACATTTCAATGGGAAGAAATCTTTTGGCATTATCTATGAAATTAGATGGTTGGCCTTTCTTCATAATCGACAATTCATTGAGAAGATAAAGCTTTTTTTCTTATTTTTCCTTGGACGACTAAAAATGCCATTCCTTAGCATTTTGTTTTCGAATAAATGCATGTGAACACGTTTACGCGAAGTCAAAGTGGTGAATTGGATGGGCTCCTATGAACGCAGGGAAAAAAAAAAAAGGTGGGACTTGGATCATTTGGTTATATCATCGTCTTTTTCGATAGGTCCACCCAATGATATAAGTCAACAGCATCTTCGTGAGCCCGATTCCACTTACCCCCTTTATTTGGAATCTTTGATCGATACACGAACGCATCAAGTCGACGCCGCAGAAACAAATGCGTATTTAGAATATATTATTTTGTTTAAATTTTTCAAACCTTTGGTATTGAGAAGAAGCTGAGAAACACCACGATGCTGTCATGAGTCTTAACGTTTGTTAGTATTTATATATCGTACTTATAAATCTTATCCTACTACCTTAGTGTAACACCTTTTTTACTATTATTTCTTTTTTAAGAATAAGATGACAGATACTTATATTTTTGCCTACATAGATTACCTGGTTACTTTAATTTTGAGATTGAGATTAGAACGTGTAGGCATCCAAAGTCCTCCATTCTGACCCAACTAATTTCCACACTATTGCCTGTTAGAAATAATTAGGACTTGGATAAAGCAGGGTCGCAATTATATTGAAACTGAAAATATTAAAAATAAAATAAACACATAGACACATAGATTTTACGTGATAAACTCCTAAATTATAGTAAAAAATCACAAGCAAGGATAAAAGAATTTTAATACTAAAAAACTAGAGAATTATAAGGAGAAAAATTAGACCCACAAAAATACACGGAATATTTTTGTTTCTCTTTTTTTCCTCTCTCTCACCTCACGTCTCTCTTTTTTTGCTTGTTGTGTGTTTCTTCATGCTACTCCTGTTTTTTTATAGGCAAGAATGCCTTATATGAATGGCTGACAGTCAGCCATTTTGTCCTTAATTCGGTGCTTACTAGCCATAATTGTTGACAATTTTCTCTCTTGAAGATTTGATTGATAATCAATCATATCTTCACACCATTCTGTTCTACCTTACCACTTCATATTGCTTACGTTTCTGTTAGGTCTCATGAGGATCGCCATCATATAAACTTATCAATATTGATTGGTTCTGTCATAAAATCTTTCAGGTTGTCCATAGTATGAATTTTATGAATATCCACCATTCCTTCTTCCACTTTCTCATGAACGAAGTGACATTGAACTCGAATGTGTTTTGCCTTTGAATGAAATATTGGATTTCTTGCAAGATGCAAAGTACTTTAGTTATCACAAAATAGAGTAATGTTCTCTTGTTTACATTCGAGTTCTTCCAACATCAACTTCAACCACACTGCTTCTTTACTGGCTTGTGTAACTGTTATATATTCAGCCTCTATTGTTGACGTAGCCACAACTGACTGATGTTTTGAAACCTACTTCATAGCCCCTCAAGCTAATGTGAACACATATCTAGTAGTGGATTTACTTTTGTTAAGATTACCGGCATAATCAACATCAACATGTCCTCTGATAGTAAAATCTGATCCTCTATAACATAATACAATAACTGAGGTTTCCTTGATATATCTAAGAATCCTCTTAACAGTATTTCAATGCTCTCGACTATGATTTGCCATATATTGATTAACTACTCCCACTGCATGTGCAATGTCTAGTATATACAAATTATAGTGAACATTAAGCTTCCCATTGCTGATGCATACCGTACTAAAGATATCTTCATCCTCTCTTCTTCATTGCTAAAACTCATACTTGAGGATAACTTGAAATTAACAAGAAAAGGGGTATAAATTAACTTACAATCTTGCATACTAAAACATCGTAAGATCTTCTTTAAATAATTCTTCCGAGAAAGTTGAATCTTCCTATTATTTCTGTCTCGGTGAATTTACATCCCTAAAATCTTGTTTGTTGGTTCCAAGTCCTTCATTTCAAATTCCCTAGCTAACTGTGCCTCAATTCTTTGATAAGATCACTGTTGGAGCCTACAATCAACATGTCATCCATGTATAATAGCAAAACTATAAAATTATCTTTACCAAACCTCTTGAAATATGCACAAGGGTTTGCATTCAATCTACTATATTCAAGGCTTATGATGACGGAATCAAATCTCTTATAACAATACCTCGGTGTCTGCTTTAGAACTTACAGATATTTCTTCAACTTGTAAGCCAAGTCCTCTTTTCTTTATTCTTCAAAACCTTCTAGCTAGAGCATATAAATTTCTTCTTCAAGATCTCCATAAAGAATGCAGTTTTCACAGCTAACTGCTCAAAATGCAAGTCAAATGTAGCACACATTGTCAGGACTACTCAAACTGTAGTGAGTCGAACCATATGAAAAAATATTTCATTGAAGTCAATTCCTTCCTTCTGAGCATATCCTTTTACTACCAATTTAACACGATATCGCTCTACTTGATCGTCACCACTCCACTTAATCTTGTAAACCCATTTATTGCCAATAGACTTTCTTCCTTATGGTAGTGATACCAGCTCTCATGTCTTATTTTTATGTAGAGCTTCAATTTATTCCTACATTGCTCCTATCCACTAAGATGCATCTGAATTATTCGTTTCTTCTTAAAGAGTTGAGGTCCTCAGTTAAAAGATAGTATGCAATATTACTCTCCATAATATAATTTGAGTGCTAACATCTACTATTTGCTCTTGATCACTATCTTCCAAGAAAATAACATCTCTGCTAATAACAATCTTATGGGCAGTGGGATCCCACAAACGATACCCCTTTACTCCTTCAACATATCTCAAGAAAATACATCTTTTAGATTTTGGATCTAACTTCATAGTTTCTTGGGCATTGAACATCATATAGGTTGGAGTTCCAAATATATGGAGGTTTGAACACTCCACGTCTCCATAAGTGTCTTTAACTCAATTTCAATTGATGGAGCTCGATTCACCATATAACAAGCAGTCTTGACTACTTTTGGCCAGAATTTCTTGTTTAAGCCTGCAATTCTCATCATCGCTCTTGTTCTTTCAAACAAAGTTCTATTCATCCACTCTGCCACTCCATTTTGTTGAGGAATGTACGCCGTTGTGAACTGCATTTTGATGCCTTCTTGCTTGCAGAATTCATCAAATACTTTACCAGTATATTTGCCTCCATTATCTGAGCACAAATACTTGATCTTCTTACAAGATTCGAGTTCCACCTGTGCATTGTAAAATTTGAAAATTGGAAACACATTTGCCTTCCTCTTGATAGGAAACACCAAACATCTCATCAAATAATCATCAATGAATGATACAAAGAAATTTGCTCCTCCCAAGGACATCATTAGAGCTTGCTATACATCAGAGTGAATCAATTCTAAAATTTCCTTTCTTCTGAATTTTTATGTGTTGAATGTCAATTGATGCTGCTTGCTCACAATGCAATACTCAAAGAAGGGTAGTGATACATTTGTGAGACCTAGAAGTAGATTCTTCTTTGTAAGTATCTTCATTCCTTGTTCAAATATATGTCCAAGCTTTTTATGCCATGTCATTGCAGATTTTTCACCTAGACTCGTCACAGCAACTGATGGTTCTCCTTCCTGCAAAGTTTCTCCCTTCAGCACATACAAATTTGTAGCTATATTCTTTGCTTTTCATAAAACAAGCGCTCCTTTAATCACCTTCATGATCTTGTTCTGAATCTCAAATTTGAAACTGAGATCATCTAGTTATTCTACAGACAACAAATTTTTCTTCAAGCCCTCTACGTGTCATACTTTTTCAATAGTCTAAGTTGTCCCATCATACATCTTCAACTTGATGGTGCTTATACCAACGATCTTCAGAGCTTGATCATTATACTTGTACACAGATCCTCCAGAAACAGATTCATATTGATGGAACCATTCTCCTCGAGAGGTCATATGAAAAGTAGATGCTGAATCGAGAAGCCACATATTAACAAATCTTCTTTGCCTCCAATAGTCATTGCCCCTTCATAGACCATTGCACCTCCATCATCTAAAGTATTTGCTGCATTTTCTTGAGGAATAGAATCTTTCTTATTCAGATTCCAACAACCCTTCTTCACGTGCCCTTTCTTGCCACAATTGTAGTACTTGAAATTCTTCTTACTCCTAGATTTTGATTTACCATAACTATGACTCTCACTTGGGCCACGTTCTATTTATCTTCCTCTCGTTATCACCAAGGACTCCGCTTGTTGCGAATTTGCCAACCTGTCTTCTTTACTTTTACGCCAACTCTCTTCTTTCAGAATAGCGGCTATAATATTGTCGAAGACTAGAGTGTATGTGTTGTTTATTAAATTGATAACGAGTTGATCATATGAATCTGGTAGACTTTGAAGTAAAAGTTTCGCATGTTCACTTATCTCTATTGTGTGCCCCAATGATGTGAGTTGGAAATATAGAGTATTTAAAGTATTTAAGTGCTTCGTCACCGAAGTGAATTCTGACATGCGTAAAGTGCATAGTTTCCTCTTCAGAAAAATTTTGCTGTAGAATGATTTGACCTCGAATAGTTATGTGAGGTGATCCCATATTTTCTTTGCAGTCTTCTTTTCTTCTATGCTAGATAATACTCTATTAGCTAAAGCTAGGTTAAGATTAGCTGCAATATTCCCATCTATCTCGTTCCACTTTTTATTTGTGACTCCAGCAGACCGTTCATTAATGGTCGCCAGATAATTGTCTTTCCTCGAAATTGCCTTTATCTTTTGCTTTCACAGTGAAAAATTGCTCCCATTGAATTTTTCAACGTTGTACTTTGCTGTTATTACTACTATCACAATCATTTTATGAATAGTGCCTTTGACAGGGTGAATAATATTCTCACTTATCTTTTGATATAGAGGATCCACACTTAGTGACAACCACAGAGTATATAATAAGCAAATATGCGTACCTAAAGCTGGCTCTAATACCGCTTGTTAGAAATAATTAGGACTTAGATAAAGCTAGGTTGTAGCTATATTGAAATTGAAAATATTGAAGATAAAATAGACACAAAAATTTTACATGAAAAATCCTTAATTAGGGTAACAATTACGAGCAAGAATAAAAGAATTTTATTAGTGAAAAAATTGAAGAATTATAAAGAGAAAAAACTAAACTCAGAATCATATTTTTTTCTCTTTCTCACCTCACGTCTCCCTTTTTCTACCTGTTAGTGTGTTTCTTCAGGCGACTCCTACTTTTTTATAGGTAGTAATGCCTTATGTGAATGGGTCTGATAAAATGGTCAGTCATTTTGTCCTTCTTAAATACGACAGGCACTAAATACCAGCGACAATTGTTGACATTGACTACCATTAGCACATGTTATCAAATACAATATAATATTCTTATTGGTGGATCAAAAAAAAAGGCAATACTATTCTTTATTTTTGTAAGAAAAAATTGAATCTGAGTCAAAAGCTTAGTTCCGTGGTCATGATAACGTTATTGGTAGTTGCTTAATCATGAATGGTGATGATGAGTAGATATCTACGACACTCAATTAACGTAAAGTCAAAGCGCCATGGGACTCAGTTCGATCTATTTTAAGATTTTTTCTCATTGCTGACATATACAGTTTCTAAGCGCACACACATTAACGGCAGTTTCCAAGTACATTTATAAGGCCAAAGAGATGAAATGTGTGTGTATATATATATATATAGTTGGTTCATTTTGAGTATGGCATCATAGCCCTCTTCAGAGCTGCAATAAAGTAGAGAAAAACCAAGGATTTTGTCTCTTTTGTATTTTGTGGCTAATCTTGATAAGGTTTCTGCTTCTCAATGATTCTGTGTCTTTGCCTTTCTGCTGCTTTTACAGCTTAGCAGGCTTACTCTTTTTTATCCTGTGCTTTTTTTCAGTAAATTCAGGCTTCTTTTTAGGATATTGGCATTGGCTCACAATCTTGAAGGTGGTAGCCATGATTCTTGCAGATGAAGCTGGAGACTCATCCAGGCTTGAGGTATATATGATCAAACTTATCTAATCTTTTAGTCCCGGGGGTCTGAAATCTATTCCTGTTAGTTGATGCGAGTAATGTTGACTTGGTTCTTATGATATACAGGGCAAAACCAAAGCACTGGTGGTTTGTTGGGTGCTGGGACTTGGGTCCCTTGTCTCATGGAATAGTATGCTAACAATCGGCGATTACTACTACAACTTATTCCCAGTAGGTTTATCATTGTTGTTACCGTATAAACAAAAGCTTGTTGACCTTTATCCTTTTAGGTACATAGATGAATGGGACGTCATCTGTGTTTAGTTGCTGCCTATTGAGCAGGATAAATTTAAATGTCTTTGAACTGTTTCACTATAAATTGGTTGCTGCAGAGCTACGTTTTGATGATTGTTTTCTTTTCTTTTTTTGAATCTTTCTGTATCAAGTAGAAATATCATCCATCAAGGGTACTTACCCTAGTTTATCAACCTTTTGCGGTGGGGACAATGGCATTACTAGCTTACAAGGAGGCAAGCCTCAATACCAGAAAGCGGAACCTAGCTGGATACACGCTCTTTTGTTTAAGTACCTTGATGCTTGTAGTTGTAAGTTTGTCTAACACAGTTGTTTTATCATTTGCTTTACTCCTGCTTGACTACAGTACAAATTGGCAACAGTTGGATCTAGCCACATCAGGAAAAGGAGGAATTGGGCCTTTTCTTGGTATATGCGTGATTGTTGCTGCTTTTGGAGTAGCCGATGCTCATGTTCAGGGAGGAATGGTTGGAGACTTGTCGCTAATGTGCCCCGAGTTCATTCAGGTGACTATATTTGTCCTTATGCATTAGCTTCGTTCCGTGTTCTGTTTGAATTGATGCTTTGTGCAGTCCTGGTAATGTTGATGTGTTGCAGTCTTTCTTCGCTGGGTTAGCTGCATCTGGTGCCCTGACCTCTGCTTTGAGGCTTGTGACAAAAGCAGCGTTCGACAAGTCTAATAATGGCTTTCGCAAGGGAGCTAGTATGTTATCCTTTCTATGAGTGTTTCTGGACTATATAGCTCATATCTCATTATCAATTAGCGGGTAGTTCGTAGAGCAGAGATTCTTAATTGAGATCCAAACTCTTTAACGTTTGTGGTTATTTTTCAAATAAATTCCAGGATTCCCTTGATAACTTTTACTTTTATTCTCTCTTGCAGTTTTATTTTTGTCAATCTCAACGTTTCTCGAGTTCCTGTGCGTTCTTCTATATGCAATTTACTTCCCTAAACTACCAATAGTGAAGTTCTACCGAGCAAAAGCAGCTAAAGAAGGTTCAAAAACTGTTTCAGCCGATCTTGCAGCTGCTGGGATCCAAACATCAGGAAACCAAGAGGTAAGGAAAATTAGTGTTTTTGGGCTTAAGAGCTGGTTCTGATGCGGGAAAGATAACCTTTGTGGAAGCATTTGCAGGGTCTAGGTGATGCCAAACAGCTCGACCGTCTGAGCAACAAACAGTTATTACTTCAAAATATAGATTATGCAATAAGCCTGTATCTGATATATGTCCTCACGTTGTCAATATTCCCCGGGTTCTTGTATGAAAACACTGGTGAACACAAGTTGGGTGGATGGTAAGTGCTCATTTAGATATAAGAATAACTAACCTTGTTACAAAGTCAAAGAAAGGAAACGTTTCACTTTCCTTGCCATGTTAATGGCACAGGAGAAATAAAATAAAAAGATATAAGATTTTGTTGTAATGAACAAGGTTGTGATCTTTCAGGTATGCTGTTGTTCTCATTGCCATGTACAATGTGTGGGATCTTATATCAAGGTACATTCCCGTTGTAGAACGAGTGAAATTGAAGTCCAGAAAAGGACTCATAATTGCAACTCTCTCTCGTTTTCTTCTCGTTCCTGCATTCTACTTTACAGCAAAATACGGTGATCAGGGATGGATGCTCATGCTTACGTCTTTTCTGGGACTAACAAACGGTTATCTCACAGTGTGTATAATGACGGAGGCACCGAAAGGTTACAAGGTCAGTTGGTAAATAAATTGTATGATTGCAGAATGATTGTGGTTTCTCAGGAAGATTAATTCAGCACTTTTTCGGGTTTTCCAGGGTCCTGAACAGAATGCTCTGGGGAATTTGCTTGTGCTGTTCTTATTAGCAGGCATATTTTCAGGAGTTGCTCTTGATTGGCTGTGGCTTATTGGGAAACCTTTCTTCTGAAATGTTTAAGTATGTTGATCTAATTGGTTTACTCAGAATCATTTGACTACATTGATCACGTCAATCAGATGAGAATTTAAGACATTCATCTCGTTGAAACAGCAACATCTTTACCCTCAGGAGTCATTGTTTGATATATGAAGTGGGCTGACCTCATGCTTAGAAAGAAAATTTCGTATTCATACTTGAAACAGAGCCTTCCAGTTCCAATGATCTTAATACGACTACTAAGAAATTCCTTCGTCATTGTTGCTAGTCCAACAATATTTTAAAACAAGAATTGTATATTGTTGATTAAGTTCTGCTTCAGATTAGTTGTTATTATATCTTCCTGCATTTTTCAGTGATTAAGATATTTTCCAGTCTATCCAGCCAATTGTCAAAAGTTTAGGGAGAAATCTTTTTTAATTAGTTTGTCAAATTTAAGGAAGAAACCTAATCCTTCACTGGAACATGATTTTAATAGTATTTGTAAACCAGTATGTCAATATCGAGGTAAAAAATAACAATAATTTTCAGAGATCGGATCTCAGGCATTGGACAACCTAAACTTCATTCATTCATTCATTCATTAAACGCTTCTAGCCGAAATTATCTATCAACAGGAAGGGAATTCTTTTCTGACACAAGGAACGACACAGACCTACCACGACCATCTAAGTGGAAATATGTCATTCTTATGTTCATACGGGTGTATCTAAAAACTTCAATAGGACAATCCACAGATTTTTCATCAATGCTGACTTATTAAAAGAGGCAATATGAATCAATCCTAATCCCCCCTCTTCTTTACTTTTGCAAACTTCTGACCATTTAACCTTAGCAAAGTGACTGTCCGAGTTTTAGTTTCCCTACAAAAATCTTCTAAAAAGAAAAAAAACTGGTTTTGATTACACCTTTAGCTAATGATATGTTTAAGGACCGGTAAACATAAAGAGAATTTAGAATAGATTTGATGAGCCGCAATCTCCCACCAAAAGAGAGAACCTTATTAAACTATATATCCAATCTTCTCTATATTTTTTCTATAAAAGGAAAGCATTCAGTGAACTGGATTCTTTTTTTTTGTAATAGGTAGACCCAGATAAGTCAAAGGAGTTAGCTTCCTTCTCATCCCTGTGATTGCAGAGATACTATTTTCCATCATAGTAACACTAGTAGCTAGGATGTAATGACTTTTTGTAAGATTAGTCTCCAAACCTGAAAGGTCTTTGAATATAGACTGTGTTGACATGAGTAATTCAATAGACTTCCCATAGACCTTAGAAAAAAGTAACAGATCATCCGCAAACATAGATTGATTAGCCCTACCCTTTTGCATTTACTATGAAATTTGTAGTCCTTGTTATTACCCACCTTCTGTTGGATCAACTGGCTTAGGACTTCCATGCATATGATAAAGAGATAAGGGGAGATGGGATCTCCTTGTCTCAGACCTCTTACACTCTTAAAGATATCAGTTGTTGTACCATTAACAAGAATATAGTACGTAGGAGTGGTAGATACAAGCCTCAACCCATCTGACAAACTCCTTAGGGAAACCCAAAAGTCATAAGGTCTGAAGGATAAAATCTCATTCCTCTTGATCAAAATCTTTCTTGAAATCCACTTTAATGATACAATTAGGAGGGTTATTCTTCCTTTGATACCCTTTCATTAGTTTTTAGATTATAGAAATATTATCCCCAATTATTTTACCATATAGAAAAGAACTTTAATTATTAAAGATCAAAGAATCCAAGACTAGTTTCAGTCTGTTTGCTAAGATTTTAGAAATAACCATGTAAAGGAAGGTGGTGCATGCAATAGGCCTATAGTCATCCAATGAAGAAGAACAAGAGGACTTAGGAATTAAACAAATATGAATTTTATTAATCTTCTTTAGTAGAAACCCCCTAAAGAAGAATTCCAAAATAACTCTTTTAATCATAGGATCAGTTCCTACCATGTCCTTTGAAAGAAGTATCTATTAAAACCATAGAGTTTAGGAGATTTATTAGGATGCATTTGAAACACTACCTCTTTTATTTCCTTCTCTTCCACTAGTTTAATATAGTCTGCTGCCTATTGTTGGGATATCTTGTTATGACTAAAAGAGCAAAGAGGGATAGTATTTTCTTGTGTACGAAAAGAATCATAGAAACTCTTAAAGAATCTCTCTACTTCTTTTAGAAGCTCTTTTTGCTGGGAAATTTCCTCTCCATCTTGCAATTTAAGGGAGCTGATTCTATTTGGAATTCTCCTGGCTAAAATAGAGTTAAAGAAAAATTTTGAACACTTTTCACCATCTTTTAACCAATTGAATTTTTCCCTTTGTTCCATAAGATTGTCGTGATCCCTAGCTTTTGATAAGTAAGACATCAGTAAAGACCTCTCAGTATTCAATAAGATAGAATTTGTAGGATCCAAGTCAAGCTCATGTTGTATAGCCTGCAGATCTTCCCTAACTTTAGTAACGACTTGTTGTGTTGAAGAGGATCTTCTACTTATTAGAGATTTCATCTCCCTTTTGATAGCTCTAAGCTTCTAATTACAAATAAATTGTTGTGTTCCCTCCACCATAACCTCCAAACCCTTTTGAAGAGAATCAGAAAACCCAACATCATCAATCAGCAGGTTGTTAAACCTGAAAGGGCCTCTTCTACCCTAGTGTTGGAGGAGATTCTCTATATGTATAAGCATGTGGTCTGAAAATAAAAGGTTGCGAAAAGTAGATACACTATTAGGAAACTATGCAATCCAATCTTTGTTCACCAATGTCCAATCCAGCTTTTCCCTCAAAGGCCATCTCCCAGTCTGCTTGTTACTACAGGTGTAGAAGCGACCCTGAGCCTTTAAGTCAAAGACTTCAAGTTTACCCACACAGTCACTAAAGTCAACTAAGAAGTTTATCATACTATAATTCTCGTCAACTTCAGTATTATATAAAGTTGAATTGATGTCTCCACATAAAAGCCAAGGTTCGTTGACAATCTTCTGGAAGTCTTTAAGTTGTCCCATAAAAGTATGCTTTGGAAAATATAGTTAACAGCATTGATAAAAGAGGAAAATATGTCAACATTTACTTGAAGAAGTTTACATTTTAGATTAATAGCTTGCATCTCTGTGACAAAAATATGGACATCCACCATAGAAGGATCATATCCAATAATAATTCTCCCATACCTATGGGCTTGTGATTAGAGATAAATTTCCATCTAGAACCCAGTTTATTCAAGAGACCAAAATTCTCAATTCTAATTTTAGTTTCAAAAGAGAAAAAATCCATGGTTTTGTGTTATAGACAAAATCCCTTGAAGCTGAAAGCTTTTTAGGGCAGTTAATCCCCCTCACAGTCCATGCTATAACTTTCATAAATCAAAAGGTTTTGTTTTTGGGGCCCTTTCCTTTGCTCATGTTCGATTTCCTTTGGTGTCTATCAAAAATTCCCCAATAAGGGGATCATCATCCTCATTATCCACCAAAGGAGGACAACTATTTTGTATCTAAACAAAACCATCAAAAATTTAATTAGGTTTCATTGATAGTTCATCCGCACTGGTCTTCTCATTTATACTAATAGCTTTTGCTTCAGCAGTCACCTCTAGTGCTTTCCCCCAGCAACACCTTTGACAATGACTTCTTTTCCACTATCAGTTGCAACCAATACTCCTTGCCCAACACTTGCTATAACATTTTCCTCAGGCCGTTCATTTATGTTGTTGCTTAGTATAGATTCTTCAATCAGTTCATTCTCTGTTTTAGTGATCCCTTCACCCAATAGCTCCTTATAATCCCCCTTCTGAACAGTTTTACTCATAGGGATCCATGTTTTATCTTGAGAAACAAGTGAGAACTTCCATTGGTATTGGACAGACACATTATCCTCATAAAAAGATCCATTAAGTCCCAATCTCATAATAGGGATAGTTTCCAGTAAACTATTGGAAAGATCCATATTAATGCATATTCTAGCGTACGCTAACCTCTTGCTATTCTCTGTATTATAATCCAAACATAGAGGTTTACCTAGGAAACTAGCTATCATACTCAATCCTTTTTTTGTCTAATATTCAAGAGGAACATTATAGAGATTTACCCATATTGGAACCAACCTCTTTTCCTTGCAATCAATCTAAAATACAGGCTGCCAAGGCTACAAGAAAAGTGTGAAATTTGTCACATGCCACGACCCTTCTTCTAGAACCTTTAATGCTTGAGCTTTGGAAGAAAAGATGAACATTATGTATTTGTCTTGAGTTATTAATGCCTGAACAAGTTTTTCCATGCTGATTGAGCCCATTTTTGAATGACAGGAAATGCAAGTCTTTTATCCTAGAACCCTATGAGGGAGTTCACCTAAGACTTAACACCTTCCTGCAGAATTTCCACATCAAGGGAGACAATAACACGATCAACTTCAGTCTTGGGAGGGCAGAAATGTAGGGAGAGATCTGTGGAGGAGGCCCCTACCACTTGCTTCCATGTTTTCCTAACAGGTAATGTAGTTGAAGAAGAAAGAGGTAAGGTATGGGTTATGACAGAAGTGAACTAAGAGGATGATGCAGCTAAAGATTGTGGTGTAGTGGAGGATTGAAATGGTTGGTTTAAAAGAGGAAGAGGATCAGATGTTGCAACAAAGGTTAAGGGAAAGGGTAGAAGAGGAAAATCCTCACTAAGATTGTTTTGTTTTGTAGTGAATTGAGAAATCTACATAGTCTGCATGGTAAGCAGCCCTTGTTAGAGAACTAAGATGGAAAATGGCATGACTAAAAGAGGAAAAAGAAAAGGGCGCGAGGGGAAAAGGAAAGAGAAAAGACCTTACTACCCATGCAGCAAGACAAGGGAAATATTAAGATCTGAAGAACAAGGGGGCTGTTGAAGAAGAGTTTCAGTGAACGAAGAGAAGGAACAATTAAGTATGGTGATAGGAGGAGAATAGCAAAAAACTTAGAGAGTAGTTAGGAATGAAGAAGATTTGCAGGAGCGAAGGATAGAGGTTAGAGAAATGATGGAGAACTTCTCTCTAGCCCATAACATTGGGTTACAGACAATATTATGAATACTGTACCAGTATTTTCACCAGATTTAGTTATGATATAGCATTGTACAGGTATCGGTCAATACTAGCTAGGTACCGTTTCGAGTAACTTTTAAAATTTATAAAATATTCCCTAAATTATTAAAAATTTCAAAATAGTCATTCGACATATTGTGCTATATAATTTATAATTTTACATCAAGTATATTTCCAAAATTCACAATAATAAAATTTAAAATTAAAAAATTGTATTTATTTTTAATAAATCAATCTTGAATTAAAGATGATAATTTATATTTAATTGAAACTAAAAGACCTTATTAAAGGTTAGTAATAGAACTCCATTGTTAAATGTTCTTAAACTAAATGTAATGTATTCTCACTTGTTAGACTAAAAAATTAATTAGTTATAAATTAAATTTATAAATAAATTAATTTTTAATTTTTAATCATTAAATAATTTAAATTATAATAAAATAAAATATATTCTTATGTTCACTTTAATTTTGATAGATATAACAAAAAAAGAAACCAATTGTAATATATATATATATATATATATCTTATAATTTTCATACATATAGCTGAAATAAAAAAAGAGAAACCAAGTATAATATATATATGTTTGGGACAATGTTTATCGTATTAGATTCAATTTTTGGCATCTTCTATATTTGGTTGGACTCACTTCACTTTTCCAAAATAATAATAATAAGCGGACTACATGTAAAGCAAGAGAGGGTTATTTCGTCCTTTAGTTTAAAAGAAAAGTGAGATAGTATAGTAACAAAACTCTAACTTTGTTTTTTAGAGGAAGCCAAGTAACCGACACTTTTAAAACTCTCATATTTTTCTTTTCATCTCTCATTGAGCTCTTTCCTTGGTTGACCTTCATCTCTTATTGGCAGATCTGACAGTGGTACAGTGGCGCAGTGAGATGGCAGTGGTAGTGGGTGGCCAGTGACGATGAACGTTGGAGGCAAGGAGAACGTGAGGTTTTTTTTAGCAATTTAGTCCCTAAAAGTTTAGATGTTTATGAAAATACTAACTAGTGCCAGATGAAAATTTTGATACTAATCAGTACTAAAAACATTGATTTTGTATCTTTTTTGGTTGATACGATTCATTCCGGCCAATATCAATCGGTACGGTACAAAATTTGTATCTTGGGTTACAAAGGCAGACAGGGAAAAGAGTTTGGATATGTAAAACATAAGAATTAGCCTTTCTTTATACTCTTTTAATGCATGTTTGATGCCTATGCTATTATGCAATAAGAAATTTGAAATAAATGGAAAACAAAAAAAATGTTTTTTGACTAACCATACAAGATAGACAGTGGTATAACATTTATGATAAAGAAAGATTCATTTATTTTCAAGAGATTCATAAAACTTTGTATTCATCCAGTATACTTCCTCTAGCAAAGTTGACATTCTCAAAAAGATTTTCACATGCTTTGCTTTATTATTATTGTTTTTCTAGTTAGTATAGAGCACTACCAATTTTGTTTGCCTCCAGTTTTTAGCTTTCTTAGCTTTTGAAAATATGCACTCTTTCTAGCATAAGGAAAGTTATGATGTTCTTAAAAGCTTCTCTCGCAACATAGCTCTTATTACTGTAGCTACTCCTCCTGCCTTCTCTTCTTCATGATTTTTTCCTACATTACTTTACTAATCCTTTCTTATACTCTCTTCTACCTCCAGTCGACTTCCTTTTCTTGCTCTAGTTCCAAAATTTCTTGTTAAGATCTCTTGTTAGCTCTTTATCTAGTTGGTTTTCTTTTTGTCTATTGGACATTAACAGGAACCATCATCAAGAGATTATAGGTGCAAGTAGTGGGAGGTAACAAGCTTGCAACTAAGCTCAGCTACTATCCACTAAGTGGTGCTATAGAAAACAAAATAGCGTCTCCTCTTTTGGAAACTCCCAAAGCTTGTGCATAAAGATGGAAAGCCACTATTGTTTTTTTCTTTATTGATAAAAGAGTGGCATTTCCTTTCATGAAAGAATGGGCGTTTAGCAACTAGAGAAAGCATGATCAATAGGAGGTTTTGGGTAATTCTGATGATGTGTTCCTGTTCAAGTTCACTCACTTGGAGAATGCAAAGTAGATTCTAGAGGGTAGCCCTTGGCATGTGTGCAACAAACCAATTATCCTTTAGAAGTGGAGGCTAAAATGAACATAGAGAACATCAAACATGAGCAGATTTTTGTCCAGATTTGCATATATGGTATACCAGATATGGCCACTAATTGAGCCCCATTCTAACATATTCATCTATTTGTTCATACTTTATCTAAATCATTCTTCATCTTTTCTTATACCTCTATTCGGCCCATCACTCTTCATATGACTTATCAACTCATCTCAATATATCAATTATTTTTTATTAAGGATTTTTAATTTGGAAATTATTAATTATGGGTTTTTATTAAATTAGTGTTAAGAAAATCAAATTTGATCCAAATTCAAGATAATAAAGAAGTTCAATAAAGGATTTGGTTAAATGGGTAGAAGTCTAGTGAGAAAAATGGGTCTTAATTAGTATGGGCCAGTTATTTATTAGGCCTATAAATGGAAGGCCCAATAAGGTCACTATAAATAGTTCCTAAGGTTTCCTGTTGCATGCTTAAATAAGTTCATGGATATTATGTTTCTCTTACCAATTAAGAAGCTCACATATTAATAAAGGCCTATGATCCTCACGTTTTGTCTTTGGGTTAATCCCTTAGAAACCGAATCAAAAATTTAATTCCAAGGATTGCAATATAGAGTGCAACCTCGGGTTGTTTCACTTAATTGAAACCTAGCGCAAATGATCTAAGCTAGCCTAATTGTCAAGAAATGCAAACTAAATTGGTTAAAAAAGAAAAAAAAAAGGGTTTTGGATCTTTGATAAAACTTCACTAAATTGAACTAATTAAAAGAAAAGTATATAAAAGGTATTTTTTGAGTTTTGGGAAAGAAAATCAAAAACTCAAACGATGATCAAATATGATAAAATCCTCTTGAAAACGATCTTTGGCTATCATAGTTAAAAACAAATCTTTTTAGGAGCAAAAATCACTAAGTTTTCAAATGATGAACCTTAAAAAACTCTTTAAGTCCAAGGTATTAATTAATGAACTCCATCCCTTAAAACCTTGTTAAATGCATCTTAGTGTATATTAA
>JANKOE010000002.1:54442860-54452919 GCA_026284465.1 Erythroxylum citrifolium | reverse complement strand
TTGAAAATTCAGAGACAAATTGGAGAAAAATATGGAGAAGATTGAACTAGTTAATTGATAACTAGTCTAAAGCCACATAAGTTACATAAGTGACAAGTGTCGCTAACTTAGTTAAGTTACACTTTATGATTTTGTTAAAAAGACTAAGTTATGTTCTTTTGAAATTGAAAGACTACGCACTGTTGTTTGTCCTACTACCTTCTTCGTAGCTACCTTCTTCAAGTTTCTTTTTTGTACACAGAGTTTTTCATCAAACATCCACCAAAATTAAACTTTTCTTTCCCTTATCTTCTACCACTCCTACTTTGTTATCTAATACTTTTGCCTCAAGAAAACCTAAACCTGCCGACCTCTACGATGATGTACATGAGTTGCATGAAAATTAGGGCTTGTTGATATTTGAAGATTTTGGAGGTTTAATCGCGTTAATCATTATGAGAAGTATGAATATGAGATAAATTTGATGAATTATTTGACATTGCATAATCATTGAAATAGTGGCCATTTTCATGAATACTGTGTAAATAAGATGAAAATCTAGACATATTGTCATTTCGTATTTGATGATTATTCTGTTATCAGATAGTGTAGAAATGATTTTTAAGCTAGAAAGAACCATAATAATATGCATAAGAAGAGTACAGACATTTGGAAAGTTGATAGAGAAATATATGCTCTGTTTTTCTTTTCACCATGTATATATATATATATACACATACGTGAATGTCTTTGGTGGTTGGAGGCATGAATCGAAAATGAGTATAGGGTTAAGAAGAAAGGTGAATTATTGATATATAAATGAGTTAAGATGAAATGGAATAGTTGATGGAACTGAATGAAGAAGATGCATGACTGATATTTGGTTTTTGATGATTTTGAGAAAACTTGTTTATTTAGTTGTACTGTGAATTTGTTGTGAATGAGTTTAAAAGAAGTGGAGTAGAAAGGGTAGAAATGAATTTGAAGTGTCAAATTTATTGAAAGAAGAGAAAAAGATGAATAAATGTAGAAAAATGAAGACATACGTGGAGAATTTGAGAGAAGATAAGTTAGAGAAGTTGGTTTAGAATAAAAGAAAGAAAAGAAAAAAAGGGGTAAAAATATGGCCTGAAACTTCCATGATGAAATTGTATTGATCTAGGAAGATTTCGACAAAATTTTCTTCATGAAAGTTGTAGATCTTTCTTTTAGCATTTTAATGATATAAAGTCTGAAATTTTTGGAGTTTTGAATTGAAAGTTATGGGGGTTCGAAGTGGGGGTAGGCGACTGGGAAGTCGCGATCGTGCTTAAACATGATCGCCACCCCACTATTGTCACTTTCGTCGTGATCGCGACTTCGTAAGTCGATAGCATGAGCACAATCGCGACTTCATAAGTCGATAGCATGAGTACGATCGCGTTTTTGGAACCCAACTCTCTTGCTTAAAATCGTGGAACTTGAGCGTGCGTGTAACTCTGAAGGGTTATATTTTTTTTTTCATTGTTAATCCCTTTGAGCCCTTAAAGACATTTTGAAATACATCTTCAATCTTATAACATCCCGAAATTTACTCACCACTGGTTCAATAGTGCGCGCATACAAAAACAGTCACATGCTTGAACTCATTTCTACTGTTTGCAAATAGAATTTGGAAACCTAAAAACCCTAATTTCAATTTGACTTCTCTTGTAAATCATATCTCTATGACTCTTGTTTAATTTGGCACAAGAATTACCTCAAACGGAGCTCTATAGCTCAAAATATCATCAAAATACCAAAACGTGCACAAAACCCTAATTATGCTTTCTTAGCCGACCCCTCACTTGCTCTAATACAAACTTCCTCAAATCAACTCCAAATGCTACAAAATTTTGTGGAGAGATAGCTACATGTATTAGAGAACCATTGCCATAAGAATCATCTCAATTAGAGGTCGGAGGAGGGAATTATGATCAAACGAATATACCATGTTCATTCCCCAAAATCAAATTGAACATACTTTGTCGCGATTGCCATAACTTCTTCTACAATTATCCAAATGCCTTCGTTCTTGTTCCATTTGAAAGCTGACTTCCATATCTACAAATCGTATTAGAGGCCTCAAACCGAGATTCGGCCTCAAAACTGGTCAAAATTGCCATTGCTTTCGTTTCGAGATTGCCTACTAAACGGGAAAGATAAGGCAACGAACAACAATTCTCATGAAATCTCGTCTAGATTTTTCTTAGATGATAAGTGGACTGGAAAAGTTTCCATTGAATATAAAAACAGGAATCCTTTACTACCCCAGCTTGTGATTTATGATGATTTCCAGCAGTATCTGTTTCGTGAGTGGAAGCATGTTATTATTGTTAAGGTATATGGGAAGAGTGTACGATTTCAATTCCTTTTTAATCGTCTCTCAACATTATGGAAATTAGAGGGCAAAATGGAGATGCTTGACTTAAATTATGGACATTTTATTATGAAGTTCGATTGTGAGGAGGATCTCATCACGGTTATGTCTAGCGGCCCTTATGTGATTGCGGGTCATATGCTTATAGTCACTCGTTGGGTAAATAGTTTCTCTCCTTCTACTGCGCAAATAAAAAAGGTATTTACTTCGGTTCATATTTTTGAGTTTCCTATCGAATACTATAAAGATGAGATCTCGCTTACTGTTGCAAGCTATATGAGGAGCTAATAAAGATTTATAGATAGATCGCGTTAGCAACAGGGGAAAATTTACACATATTTGCATTGAAGTTGATCTGAACAAGCCCCTTGTTTCGAGAATGAAAATGGAAGGAGTCTGGCATGAGGTTGAATATGAGGGTATTCCAGTGATTTATAATAGATGTGGGAAGGTAGGACATTTGATTTCATATTACACTGAAATTCCTCGCCCTTCTTCTGATCAGAATGGTGGTGATGGTGTAAGGGTAGACAATGAGAAAGCTGGTGGAGGATCCCAGGACTAGCAGGCGACAACATTGTGGATAAATGAGGACTAATTACTATTTGGTCCTTAGATGGTAGTTCATAAACGGCCGCACAGAAATTTTAAAGGAATTACGAGACTCTCTTCTATCTACAATGATCGAAGGGATAAGGATAAAAGCATTCTCAATAGATTTGACAGCTTAGAAGTTAAAAATGTTGCGCTAGAGTCGAATTTAGAGGAAGCCAATGTGACAAAGGTAGGTATCCAGAAAGTGTTTAATTCCCAAGACAATTCCACTCAAAAGAAGAATTGCGGAAAGGTAGGCATGTCCAAATCTAATGGTCAAAAAATGGGATCCACCTCAACTTCTAGGTTGATGAAACCAACACGAATTACAGTTGAGGTGCCCATATATACGGTCTTGCCACCCCTTATAGGTAAAATTGATAATATCTCAAGTAATATTACTACTGTGCCACCTTCTAACCCAAAGTATCCTATTATGGTAAAAGTTAATATTGAAGAAGTAACCCTTCTTTAAGAACCTATTATATAGAATGATTCTTTCAACATTGACCCAGGTGCTAGTGTTTTGAGAAGATTGGATCCGGTGACCAATTTGAGCTAGATAAAGTGGGAGATAAGCTCTTCTTTGAGATTGATGGTAGAGCGATGAAAATGGGCAACACACAAGGAGAACGTGCAAGCAGTCGGAACTCACATAAGTGTTAACCCTCCATCTTCTTTTAAGTCTCTGTCATTCTTTATTAGTGGGGAAAAAAAGGGAGGGTTCTCCTTAATGTTTAAGGATCTCTACAAAAGTAAAAGAGTTTATATAACTATTTTTTTGGAGCCTCATATTTATGGCTCAGTGGCTGATGGACTTATTAGGGGCTTAGGGATCTCTCATTTTCTCAAGGCTAACTCAGACGAATTTGCCTAGGGCATTTGTTTCTTATGGAATATGGATAATTTGAGGATTTACCCCATTCATTTTTCCACTCAATATATTCATGTGTTATTATATTTACCTAGGTTTCAGCCTTGGTTACTTACTGCAAGCTATTTTAGCCCCGTAAACATGCTAAAGGAGCAATTTTGGCAATCTATGGTTGACATAGCTTCTTGGCTCTCTATCCCATGGTTACTTATAAGGCACTTTAATGATATTGTGACAGATTATGAGAAGGGTGGTAGCTCACCTTCTGTTAGTCGATGTAAGGCTTTTCGTGATCGGTGGAATAGTTGTGAGTTGAATGATATTAGTTTTCAAATGCCTATTTTCACTTAGGCTAGAAAATCTTTAGGTATTGATTTAACTCAAAAACAGTTAGATCATGCTCTTGCTAATCATTCTTAGAAGGATTTATTCCTATATGCTTCTTTATTTAATATTCTTCGAGTTCTTTCAAACCATGGTCCAATTTTACTATGTACTAAAGGTATTTCTTTGATTCCTAGATTGAGACCATTCCGGTTTGAGGTTGCATGGGCTATAAATCAAAAGTATCGTGCAATGGTAGTGGCTACCTGGGGTTGTGGATATCAATGACGTTGTGCATCTCTTCAGTAGGTTCAGTAAGCTTCTATAGAGTGGGCTAAAACTATTTTTGGGGCCATAAACTGAAAAAAGAGGTGGGTGATGGGCAAGATTAGCAGAGTGCAATTGTCGCTAGCTAATAGGCCAACCGAAAGTCTCTACAGACTTGAAAGAGATCTGGGTGCAGAGTATTCTTCTATTTTGCGGCAAGAAGAGATGCTTTGATTCCAAAGGGTTAGAGTTAATTGGGTTATGGATGGGGATCGTTGCACCAAATATTTTCATTCTATAGCTAAAGCTAAATGGAAATGAAATAAAGTTGAGTGTTTAAAAGATTCTTCAGGGAACTAGGTATTTGACAAGAGCTTCCTTCATAATATAGCACATAGTTATTCTTAAATATGGCACATAGTTATTTTTCAAGAATCTTTGCACTCCTAACTATGTTATAAAACCTAAAGCTTACGGATTTATCTAAGTTGACTCTCTTACGCAAGATCACAACTTAGGAGGTGTAGACGGCTATATCTCAGATGGACCCCTGGTCTCAATGGTTCAATCTCTTCTATAAAAGAATTGGGAAATTGTTGGCACTAATGTAGTCAATTTACTCCGTCAGAGCCTCAAGGCTACTACAATCCCATAACGTGTTAGTAAAACAATTATTATTTTGATTCTGAAGGTTGACACTCCTGAGGTAATTTCTCAAGTTAGACTTATATCTCTTTGTAATATTCTTTTTAAGATTATTACAAAGGTTTTGGTTAATCGTTTACGCCCGTTTTTAAATGAGATTGTAAGTCCCTTACATAGTAGTTTCATTCCTAGACGGCATATATCAGATAATATTATTGTTATCCAAGAGGTTATGCATTCATTCTGCAAGTCCAAGAGAAAAATGGGGCACATGGCTATTAAAATTGGTTTTAAGAGGGCGTATGATAGAATCCAATCGGATTTTCTGGAAAAGGTGTTTACAACTTTTAATTTTTCAGCTTCTTGGATACAATTTATTTGTAGCTTTCTTAGCTCTTCCTCTTTGTCTATCATTTAGTATGGTTCATCATTGCCCAGTTTTAGCCCTATCCATGGGTTAAGACAAACGGACCTTTTGTCCTTATAATTGTTTGTTCTTTGTATGAGAGTATTTATCCTTTTTGATAAGTAATGTTGTTCACAGTAAACTATAGACTCCTATTCGTGCTTCTAAATTAGGTCCTGGTATATCGCACTTATTTTTTCTTGATGATATGATGTTATTTGCTAAGGCTTCTTATCTTCAAGCTAAGGAGATCATTTCAATCTTATCTAAGTTCTGTGCTTCTTCGGGACAGAAAGTTAACATGGAGAAGTCTAGAGTATTCTTTCCTAAATTTGCAAGTAGGGACACGAAGAGGAAAATTACATAATGTTTGGGAGTGAAAGTCTCATTAGATATGGGAAGATATTTAAGGGTGCCAATTGTTCATTCCAGAATTAAAAGATCAACCTACTTTGCATTGTTGATAAATTCAAGATTGGACTGGCGACCTAAAAAAGTAGGTATCTACTTTGATTAAGTCTACTCTATCGGTGATTCCAAATTATATAATACAGACAAATTGATTGTTGTCATCTATCTGTGATGAATTGGACATAATTAATAGGAATTTTTATTGGGGTTTTGTTGATGGGGCTTGAAATATAATTAATTGGCAAAAATTGTTACTTGATAAGCAGAGTGAGGGCCTGGGTTTTAGTTCATCTCAGCATGCCAATGTTGCTATGTTAGGTAAGCTTTGCTAGTTTATTTTGCGTGGATAGGGAGCTTTTTGAGTTTATGTCTTACGGGATAAATATATCAATAAAAGGGGATTTAATTCATAGATCACGAACGCTTCCCTTTGGAAAAGTATAGTAAAAAGCATGGAGCATCTTTTAGAATTCATGATATGGAAAGTGCGTGATGGGTCAGAGATATCTTTTTAGAGGGACCTTAGGTTGGTGATTCTCATTTGGGCACATCATTGACCACTGCTGAATTAGGGGACTTGACCATGTTGAAAGTGGCAGATGTGATTTCAAAGGCTAAGACATGGGATCTCTCTATTGTGGAGAATTTGCTTCGTTCAGAGGCTATTGCACAGATCCAAAGTATCCCTATTCCAAGATTTTCGGAATTGTGGATAATTTGCTTCCTTCTGAGGCTACTCGGACTTATTGCTCTAGATCAGGATTTCAAGCTTTGCAGGGCTTGACTTCGTCTTCTTTGAATGGTGATTGGAGGAGATTATGGAAGATTCCATGTTTACCTAAGCTTCATCACTTTTTGTGGCTGGTCTTACATAGGAAACTTATGACTAATGTGTTAAGACATCATAGGCTTGAGACAAAATGACACTTGTCCTCAATGTGAGGGAGGAGCTGAAACTATCATGCATGTGTTACGTGATTGTCCCTATACAAGAGAGATTTAACAAATGTTTCATGGGTTTGGTGATCCAAACTTCAATATAACGGACCTGTAGGAATGGACTAGGGAGAATCTAGAGAGCAATGGTCAACTTGGGCCTACTGTGTTGCCTTGGATGATCATTTTTGTGAGCTGTTTATGGATTATTTGGTAGTCAAGAATTTCCCTTGTATTTCAAAATGAGATTATTTCCCCATTGGTGTAGTGCCAATATATTCGCAAGCTGGCCATGGAGAACATACTTCTTCAGGACATTAGGTCAAATCGTACTGATGCCCATCATTTGGTCTCTTAGGAGCATCCTAAATTTGGATGGCCAGGCTTGATGGCATCTAACGGTATCTTGAACACACTGACTCGCCTTCGCTCCGAGATCTAGAGGAGCACCTCTGGACAGAACTAGAACAGGTCCTGTGCTAAGAAGAGCTTTACTGGCATCATCGTTCCAGAAGTAAGTGGGCCCTCCAAGGCGATAGGAACACTCAGTTCTATCATGCCATCACTCGTGCCAGACACCGACAAGCGCGGATAACTTCCTTGATAGATGAAAATGACGCTGTGGTCTCAGATTCTCCCAACATCTGCCGCTTAGCACAACATTACCTAGAGACGTTATACCGCGCCGAAGTACAACCACCAACGGTCCGACTTCTGCATGGTCATTCATCCCCCTTCCTCCACAAGCTTCTGCAGAGCTAGACAATCCCCTACTTTCTGAGGAACTCAAAAGAGCTATATTCATTATGGTTCCAAACAAGGCTCCCGGATTTGATGGGTTTACAACCCTCTTCTACCAATTGCAATGGGAAGTTGTTGGTCTTCCTTGACCTTATTTTTTCAATGAATCTTCCTCCACAAAATATGGGAAGCGGATCTTAATCGCACTATCATGGTCCTGATACCGAAGATCCCTTCGCCCTCTTCGATTACGCAATTTCGGCCTATTGCCTTATGTTCAGTTCTCTACAAAGCCATTACCAAGATCATTCTACACAGACTCAAACCTTACCTTAATGATCTGGTTGCTCCGACTCAGTGCAGCTTCATCCCGGGACGACTAATTACGGATAACATTATCATCACCCAAGAAGTGATCTACATTCTGCAAAGGAAATCTGGGCGAAAAGGTTTTATGGCTTTAAAAGTAGATCGAGAAAAAGCCTACGATAGGGTATCATAGGAGTTTATCCAAGACACACTCTTTGACGTTGGCCTGCCTGATGCTCTGATCAATCTGATCATAAAGTGCATTACCTATTTTTCCATTCAAGTTAACTGGAATGGGGACCTGTGTTGGATCCCGTTTCCGAAATCCAACTACTTCTACAGATTCCCTCATACACATGATTCCTTATAACTCTTCTTGCTCTGGTACCATAATGGTTGGAACCCGTTACCGGATGTCCAACCTCTTAATCCGAAAATCAAAACTGGAACCCGAATCTGCGTTGGAAACCTTAGACTAATCTGAAAATCCCGATAAAATTTTTTTTTCCTCTTATTCATCTTAAATCCAAAACCTTCATACTTATGCATGCATCGGGTTCGAACTGGAAAACGAGAAGAAAGAACGAAAACAGAAGCAAATTGAAGGCTCGGAACCGGAGCGAGATGAATTACATCGGATAAGCAAGTACGAAAACAAAACGAAAGCGAAAGCAAACGCGAATCAAACTGAAAGGCATAAAGCGGAAGCAAAGCGAACAAATGGTTCAAATAAACTTGAGGTCCAATTTCCGACAAAAGTCAACTCATATGAAAATTGGACATTTTTGCAAGAGAAGGTAGAAAACTTGTTGAGAAATCACTGGTTCAAATTTCGGGTGAATCGGAGGTCAATTGCAAAACTTATAAGAGGAAATTCAAAAATGACCAAAAGAATAGTGATTGACCATATGAATAGTGATCGGCCAATTTTCGACCCTCATATCTTTTTACTTCTAACTCCGAATGGGACGAGTCATACCTCATTTTAAAGATGAAAAGACCCTCTACGATTTCTCATGAAAGACGGGAAATCCAATTCCCGCTCTAAATGGGCGAAAAATCGATCCAAAGGTTCAGCCCAATTTTTGTCTATGAATAATAACCCTAAATGCATATGGGCAGCAAACTTTAAACGTCCATAACTTTTTCATCTTAAGTCGAAAACTAACCCATTTTATCCCGTTTTAAAGATCTTAACTCGTTCTATAAATTTCCAAAAAAACTCCAATGCGAATTCCCTCTCGAAGAGGGTCTAAACCCTAAGCAAAGTTGCTGCCCAAATTTAGGAAAATTTGGACAGCACCTCCCTTAAAATACAACTAGCCAAAATCTTCAATTTACTCATCCAAAACTTCAAACCTGCATAAAACCACTTCTATCTTCCTTATTCAATCATCTAACTACCAAAAATCCCAATCACCAAGCAAAAATGGCAACATCACACTCCTAAATATCTACTCATTTTCAACACATTCTTACTTTTCTCATCAGTCTCAAAGCATACAACTTTTGAACAATATACCAAATGATACATTAAGATCCTATTCTTTTGCATTTACAAGGAAGGGATACATTGTACAAAGCTTCATAGGGCCTTTTAGCCCAAATACATCAAAAGCCTCAAAGGACAAAATATAATATACATTACGAACTTCCACGTGCTATCTTAAACTTTATTTTCTAACATATGACTCTAAATCAACAAAATGCATCGGCGCCTCAAACCCGATGCGGAGACTCGGATTCTTGATCAAAACCTGTGGAGGGGAGAAGGGGGTGAGCACGACGGCTCCGTGGATAACACATTTATAATGGAACACAAGCAAAACCTTTTTAAATTCTTTTTAAATCATATTACACAGTAGAAATCCTTTTCAAAACGTATTTCTCAAACCTTTCCATTTTTATTTTTTTTCAAAACAGTCATAATCGTTAAAAAGCATCACTGATATATAAACCATGCAATTCAGGTATGCACCACATCATACTCATTCATGCATTATCCATAACTATGCAATGCGCAATCAATTTGGCTCGAGAGTCCCGTAGAACAGGACGGACAACCCGAAGGTTATACCGTAAACAAGACAGATAACCAGAAGGTTATACCGTAAACAGGACGAGTCCGTTTTCGGATCTCGTAGGCCCATAAGCGGGCAGCCGGGAGAAGGCTAT
>JANKOE010000002.1:54395699-54417675 GCA_026284465.1 Erythroxylum citrifolium | reverse complement strand
TAGGATGACAAATAACAGGGCAGAATCTTTGAGTGAAAAATTGACCTAGTTAGAGATTGATTTTGCTTTTAAGTGCTGCATGAAAGTTTTATATATTGTTTTGATCTTTCCATTGATGTAAAGTTTGGAATTTTTGGACTATGGAATAGGAAGTTATGATTTTTGTAAGTTCTGTTACTGTTTTGAGATGACTAGTATTGGCAGTAAATTTGATTGAGTTTTTGACCCCTTTAGAGATGGAATTGATTTTCAAGTTCTTCATGGAAGTTGTAGAGCTTCATTGGATCTTTCCATCGATACCAAATTTGTCAAATTTCGAGTTCAGAATTAAGAGTTATGAATTTTGGAAATTTCGGTTGTATACATATATGAAAAATCCTTTTGCTTTTGCTATTCTCCTTCCCTAATCTGACCCTTGTTCAATCTTTTGCTTATAATTTCCCCGTCCGACATCCGATTGATTTGGTTTTCTAAGCGTTGGATTCCTAAGACAATTATCTACATCATGATGGGAAATTTATAAATTTTTAGAGTAAATTGAAAGAGAATGATTTAATCAAAGTAAGTTAAAAATTTTCTAAACATGGTTCAGTATTTTGAGAAATTCTTAATTTATGGAGATCCAATTGAATTGATTCTTGAGGCAAAATAAAATAGAGACTTGGGGCTACAAATCATATCAAGGAATTGAATTTCAATTTATCCCCTAAGACTTTCAATTTCTAAATTGAAGTCGGGTTTAGTGTGCAGTATTGGATTAGAAAAATCAGACAGTATTTTGGCCATAACGTTTGCTCTTGTTATCCAATTGAGGAGATTCTTGATTGAGGATATGTTTTATGAAGACGGTGAAATTTGATTTGTTATGTGATTTTCGGTTAAAAGTGTGAGTGACATTATATTTGCATATGTCATGTGTATGAAAACCGTTTCGAATCGGTTTGTTTTGATTCGCTTTCGATACTTCCATTTTCGAGTTTGTTTTCCGCCTTTGTGTATCCGATTTTCTCGTTCAATTCGTTTTGATTTGCTTCGTTCGCTTTATCATTTCTTTTGCATACTTTGATCCCGAGCCTTCCGATTTGTTCGGTAACTTCGTTTTGTTTCCACTTTTTGTTTCTGTAAGTTTTCGTCTGCTTCGCTTTTGTTTTGCTCTTTCGTTTACTCCGTTCGTTGGTTTTACTCTTCGTTTCCGTTCCGTTTCGGATCCGATTATTCGTTTTTGGTTTGATGCGTATTCGATTCCGCTTTCGCTTTTGTTCCGCATTTTTTTCCGTTATTCGTTTCTTCCGCTTCGTTTCGTATTGTGTTCTTTCGCTTATATTCGTTCTTTCGTTTCCGTTTTGTTCCGATTTTTTCTTTTTGGTTAAGTTTTTCGTTTTTCGATTCGATTCTCCAGTTGGGATCCGGTTCCGAGATCGGGTCCCAACAATGTCTAGTTATGCCTCCCATACTAAAAACCTCACTATCTTCTTTACTATCACCATCAACTCCCAGTTGAATTATCACTGAGACGTAGGGTCTAGGGAGGTCTGATAGTACGCAGCCTTGCCCTTACCGAGTAGAGGTTGTTTTTGAAAGACGTCACTATCTTGTTGGAGCATTTTCTATTACCCGTACGCAACCATTCGCTTCATCCTCTTTTTTAGGGATTAGAGGTACATTTAGTAGATGTTCCAACAAATTCACATATGTTATCTTTCTAAATAAGAATTCCCTATTTTCTAAAGCATCTTTGATTATAGCACTTATCGTGAGTGTGTTATTGAGTTGTTGGAGTGTAGGTAGAGTGACATAGTGCATCGTAAGACTGCTCAAAATAACTAGACCTACAACTATAACAATGGTGAGTCTAGTTCAATCCCACAAAGAGTGTTTAGTTATCTTTTGTTAAGAAAAGAATTGGTATTTAGGTTTAGGGGGTTTGTTTGTTTTTAAATAAGAAAATAAAATGAAACTAAAATAATGAAAACAAATTAAAGAAAACATTAAAAAGTGATGAATTCGTTAGGGACCTAGTCATCGGTTTAATCTCAGCCTACACACAATCAAACATACTTCATTGAATTGTTATTCTCATACCTCTCCTAGCAACTATTAATTGTAGGTTAACGATAAGTTCTATTAACCTCGGTTTTCCCTTAGGTCATGTTTAATTAAGAAACGCTCATTAATTAAACCTAGCCATCTAATGACCTAAGATAAGCTCATTAGATTTAATTGGACAGCCATATTATGAGTTAGGAAATTAGATTAATTAAGGCAATAACCACATAGGCTTGGGTCATTAACCTAGGTTATGTTATCCCTAATGATTTAACACTAATTAGAAACACAACAATTACGGATTGTATCCCTAATAATCCAAAACCACTAATTGCCACAAACAAATCTCAACATAACAATTACAAATTATATTGAAGATTCTAGCATGTTGGAGTTATGTAAATATAGTGACATGGAAAGTAAATGTATTTACATATAACTTAATTTTCTTTTAATTACTTTTGTAATGAAAATATTTATTATTAATAAAACAAAAGAATTTGGCTTTATTTATATGAGCATTATATATCTAGTCATAAGGTACCAAGATTCTTTTGTAAGTAATATACATGTACATGGAGATGTATGAGAAACATGTATATTATTATAATCTAAATTAGTCAATTAACAGTTGAATAATCAAGTTAGTCGCTTGATTATAATTTAAACTGTAGTGTTGCAATTTATCTCTATGTAAGTGACAGAGTTTACTTCAAGGGAATGATGAGTTTCATATTATGATAATAGTTAACTATCGATAATGGCACTATTAAATGAATATGGAATCAAGTATGTTTTTAAAGAATAAAGTGGGTCGTTACTTTAATCTCTAAAAACATACACCTTAGTATTCTTTTATTATGAACCATAATCTTGATGAGTGGTGAACTCATATGTATTTCATTATAATTCTTGATATGATCGGAATGGATTTTTACAGAGAATCAATTCAGTGTCTGCATATTGGAATTATTAATTGAAACATGTATTAAGGAACATTCACTCAAATAAAGAGTTTATAGTGATACCATCACATTTAGATATTTTACGGAGTTTGGTGATTAAAATGGCGCTAGTAGTTTGATGGACTGGCTACCCATCAAGTCTTAACACCAAGATGAGATCTTGGTTATGTTATTTCTGCTACATTTTGATTTCAAAAAAGTTTTGAAATCTACCATTTTAGCCAAATCTTGCATGCTTTTGTTTTTGATCCAACATAGCAATGGGTTCTTAATAATACAATCTAATGGATGCATTAAGATCATCTTAACACAATACCCAAACAATAAACATAGGATAACATAATCAATTCCTAAGTAAGAAAGAATAACAAACAATGAAATAATGCTTAACTAGGTTCTTAGGCGTTGATATCACCTTTGAACTGGCTTTGGGAAGCTCAACCCTCTATGAATCTCCTAAATATCTCCTCTATCGCCCCTATCTTGTTTCCCAAAATCTCTAAATGATTCCCCAAATCTTTCATAACATTTTTGTCGTCAAAACAACGTATTTATACTCAAAACTAGGTTTTGGGGTGAGTTGACAACATTTCACGGGCGTGCATGGTGGTGCCATGCCCATGAAAAATCAGTCATATGAAGTGTCACGCCTATGACAAATCGATCATGGGCATGATTAACATACTCACACCCATGACTTTTATGTCACGGTCGTGAGTCATTTCCAGTACTCTTCATCTTGATATTTTCAACATATACTCATCATATTCATGCATTTTCTTATCTCCTCTTACTCTGATCCTTCTCATTCTTGCTCCATGAAGACAAATGAGTATGAATCTCAAGAAGATGACTCAAATATTGCATTTTTGACTCAGCTCTTTCGCTTCTAAATTGTACCTAAAATCAAATATAAATTAAAGTGAATGTATTAAGCATTTTAAAGCATTAATCACTAAGTGTCATGGATTAAATGTATTAAAAATTAAGCATATATCATAGAGATTCCATATGACTATAGCTAGACCAATTGTTCTATCAAAAAGATATCATGCTCACATCCCTAACATTGTAGAATACATACTGCCTTATATTGCTTCTAAACTCACAAATACCTACTGCATAGTTAAAAAAGTGCTCTTAAGGAAATTTATCTTCCATAAATTTTCTCCCTTTATATAATAGTTATGGATACATTTGGCCCATAAGGATGATTATCCATGAGTAGCCAAGTCCTTTTAGTTAACATGGCAAATTTCATAGTTTTCAGAGAAATTAACCCAACCCTTAGTTTTTTAGGGCGCAAACCTCCTTCCATTTCAATTTTGCTTTAAACCCTCCTCTTTGACTCCATTCCAAAAAGAACTCCTTAGGATCTTTTCTATTGCTTTGGTTACCAAATTAGGTAACACCATATGTGGAGCACAGTAAGGACTTATTGAGTAAAGCATCGATGAGATTTGTTGACTATTTCTAGCTATAAACAAGGATTTAGAGCTCTAGCATCATATCCTTGATTCAATTCTCTCTAATAGGGGCTTGAATTCTGTATGTGAAAATCTAGAAGAAGATATAAGATTCTAAGATAGGTGAGGTGTAACTTCAAGTGCTTGAATCCTATTAGAGAATAATACCAATTAGCATTATAAGGGGCACTATCCTAGATATATATACCACTTTCTCGTTATTGACCTACATTCTAAACAATTTTGTGAATACTTACAGTTAGGTCACTAAGGAGGCAATTGAATAGTGGTCTGCATTTGAGAATAGAAATAAGTTGTTAGCATAATTCAAGCTCAAGATATCATTCCTTTTGCATCTAAAATGGTATCTGGAGCCTTGATTCCTCTCAGCTACCCTAAGAAGTAGCTTATTTAGAACTTCCATGCCAAGTGAGAACAAATATGGTGAGATAGGGTCACACCTCCTCAAGCCTTTGTATATATTGTTAATCATTTATAAATGTATTAATTAGTTTATACCCTTTTAGCAAATTGATTGGTTATAATTTTATGTATGACATTATTATTTTAATTAATAAAGGTATTGTTTATTTTTATATATTTTGTTAATTACTTTGAATTTTTAATATTAAATATGAAATCCATAGGATAATTATTATATAATTGAATTTATGATGAGATCATAATTATAAGATTCAATTTGCATTTATAGATTATTCCTAATTGTTACTTGTTGTAGTTCCATTAAGAGGCGTATTGATGAAATGGTAAAATTAACACAAGTTATGTTTCTTTCTTATGAAGAAAGTAATCGATCTCATAAATTAAATTATAGAGATACTTACGTGTGTGTGTTTATTAGAGTATAAGTTCACTAAACTAACTCAATTATGAGAATCCAAATGGACTATGACTTTTGTGTCTAGATTTCCTTATTATGATTGTTTTAAAATTAATTCTTAAACTTGAGATTACCAAAGTATCTTATATAAGACTTATTATGTTTTGATGCTACTTATGAGATATTATAATTAGGATAACTTAGTTAGTGGTACTTGAATATAGTATGAAACATATGAAAATAATTAAGTCAATAAGGGATTCATTATTCTAAAGTAATTAAATATCATGTTCCATTGTTCTTGATTAATGATGATTTAAAGAATTATTTGGCTAGAGTGAATCAAAATTTGAAAAGTATTTTCAGATATCAATTATAAATCAATTACTAATTTGTAAGAATAAACATGATTGAATTTATAAGAGTAGATACTATATCTATACTTTATATCTAATTGGAACATTGAATGATGAAATAATTAAATTATAATACTAGACATCAATTTTGATCTATGATTACAAATTATTTAATTGAATAATTAAAGATAAATTGTCTATGAATTAGAATTAGAATTCGAATTATAATTATTGCCAATATATTAGGTGTTACAAAGGTTTTCTTAGACACCAAACTTATACTGAAGTCGCGTCAACTCCTTTGCATGACAATCTCACTTACGTTCATTTAAGCAAGATTCAGCATTTCCATGTGATCGTTGACAAAGAAAACCTTGTTTTCAGATGTCTCACGACCCTCGAAGTATTTAACTCTCACACTCACATAAGAATACTATGAAATATTAAATAATCACAAGTAATAATAAACACACGAGTTATGGTAAAAATCAACCTTTATTACTTTCTAAAAGTATATAAATGAATGCTCACTCTAAATGTGTTCCCTTCTCCTTTATCTCTGTGCTCAGGAGCAAGACTCAAATAAGCTATTTACAGGCATCTTTGGCTTTACAATTCAGAATCCTAATAGAATTAAATTAACTAGATCACCTTTATCATTATCAGATTATATCACATTAATCAATTGAATGACACTCCCATCCAAATAGGTATCTATTTAATAGGGTTTAGCTACATCATAACTAACAAGATAAGATATTATATTTTATTAAGAATGATACATCTATATCTATGAAGAACTCTATTATCTTTAGATGATCCTCCTATAAGCTCTTTATCTTTTAGAGTTGATATATAACTACTACAATCTTATCTGCCACATCATCTAAGATCTCTTCTCGATCTCTATCCATTAATGATGAGTCACTCTAGCCTAGAGATTTCATAGCACACAAGTTTGATCTAATGCTTACCTACGTCAAGTTCATTAGTTATGATCCCTCTATTTGAGCACACATTGAGTCCTTAGAACAATCACACGTCTCCTTTACGAATATGATCTAGCTGGCCTTCAATCCAAAGTCTATCTCAAGGTAACTTTTGGTCTCACATCCGAATCTTGCATCTCATTGAAGATTTCTGCCAATGTACACCAATGAATGCTAACTCATCAAAATGCCCTTTTTTCTTGCTTACTCGCCAGTCTTTGCCTTGTTCCGTTATCTTGAGTGTCAAACATTTATCAAGGCTCACCAATATATTTATGATTCTGCTATTAGAACTTAGATGTCTAATATTAGGAATCTGATAGATCACACATAAATAGTAGTTAAAAAGAGAAAATAAATTTAAATTAAGTTAAATTTAATTGTGAAGTTTAATAAAGTTTAAGGATCAAATATGAAATATAATTATATTTTAATTTTAATATGAAATAAAAAATTAATATTTTTAATAAATAGTAAATAATCGTAAAAGAGATAATACTCCTACAAATGGATATTTGGATAGCTCATGATTGACACTTGTGAAAAAGTTTTTGCAAAAATCTAAATTAGCTATGATTCGATTACTTTTTACTGTTTATATTTTTAAGTCATTCAATTATTTAAATTGATCATAAACTTGTAAAAAAATGTTTATATTGCACCAATGATTTGATGACAATTAATTTTCCTAGATGATTTATAATGAAAATCTAAAAGAATATGTGATATTTATCAAAACAAGAATTAGTTTTCAAAAGGGTCTATTTCACGAAGAATGCACCATGATAACTAGAGGCAGCAATTAAGTTCGGCCGGAAATGACTCAGCCTAGTTTGCCTAGGCTTCAGGTACGCTCACGCTTTTTATTTTTTACTCCCTCCTATTTAAAATAAGTGTCATTTTGGAGGAATGTACACTTATTAAGAAAATTAATGAAATGTCTGATATACCCTTATTAATTACATGTTAAAGTGCCTTAAAAATATAATATATGTAATCTGTGTAATTAAGATGTGAGAGAAATTAAAGGGTAATTTTGGAAATAAAATCATAAATATGCATAAAAAGTCACAAATAACGCTTATTTTGAATAATTAAAATCCCTCTAAAACGACATTTACTTTGAATAGGAGGGAGTAATTGATAGAGCTTGTCCTAGTAGCTTATCTATTTAATACAACATATTTCTAACAATTTCAAAGAAAAAGACAAATGCCCATTTATCCCTGTGTACATAACCACTTGAACTAATTTTCTTAAAAAAGCCAACATATTCAGTACACAAAGCTTCTCATTTTGCGAGAGTTTGGAGAGGTAATAATATACACAACATTTCCTTTGTTATTTTATAAAGAAATTATTTCCGTGACTTAAACTAATTTTTCTACACATTATAAAGTGCACATATTATTGGAACCAATCACTGCATGGCAATGCTCAAAACCTAGAAGACTGAATTAGAAGAAACAGCCTCAGTATTATTTTGGGCTCAATAACTAAACCAAAAGCCTTTAATAATTGGGTCTAAACTAAATGGTGTCGAATTGGAAATCTCAGTATGGTTCTCTTCACCTTAAGCTTTATAGGTGTTTCCCTCTCTGGAAATAGGAAAGCTCTTGCTCTGCTATGCTCTTGGTTCTCTTCAACCATGCAAAGACCAGCAGTTCCCATCACCAATGATCCGCCGTTGCCCCCGCAACCTCCGCTGCTTCTGCTCTATTCCTTTCCCACAGAATATCTTGTTTCATTGCAACAAAAGGATTCGAGAACTAGGTCAACTGGGTCGAATCGAGGAAGCACGCCAACTGTTGGACACAATGCCTCATACAGACACTGTCTCGTGGAATTCTATGATTTCCTCTTATGTCCAAAATAACTGCATTCAAGATGCTAAACTGCTCTTCGACGCTTTTGAGCACAAAAATGTTAGAACTTGGACAATTTTGCTTTCTGGGTACGCGAAAGCTGGCTTTTTGGAAGAAGCCGAGGGTATGTTTCGAGCAATGCCGGAACGTAATGTTGTGAGTTGGAATGCAATGTTAAGCGGGTATGTGCAGAACGGTGATATAAGGAAGGCTAGGAAGTTGTTCGAAGAAATGCCCGAGAGAAATGTTTCTTCGTGGAATTCATTGATAACAGGGTATTCACGAGGTGGATTGATGAAAGAAGCTAGGGAGTTGTTTGATAGAATGAGAGTGAGGAATTGCGTTTCTTGGATGCTGATGATTTCTGGGTATGTTGAGATATACGAGTTTGGAGAAGCGTGGGGCGTTTTCTTGATGATGATGAGAAGTGGAATGAGGCCTGACCAAGCTATTTTGGCGGTTGGATTGTCAGCAACAATGGGTTTAAATAATTTAGATTTAGCCAAGAGTCTAAGGACTTTAGCCATTAAAACAAGTTACGACAAGGACGTAGTGGTGGGGACTGCTATTCTTAATGCTTATGCGAGGAATGGGAGCTTGGAAAGTGCAATTAAGTTTTTCGAGGCAATGACAGTGAGGAATGAATATGCATGGACTACGATGATTGCTGCCTTTTCTAGGTGTGGGAGATTGGATGATGCAATTGCATTGTATGAGATGGATACTGAAAAAGGTGTTGCTCTCAGGACTACGATGATAACAGCATATATGGATTGGGCAAGGACCGATGATGCTAAACGTATATTTAGTGAGCTTGTCAACCCAAATATAATCACGTGGAATGCTATGGTTTCTGGATATGCGCAGAATGGAATGCTTGAAGAAGCATATCGTATATTTCTCCAGATGCCAGTCAAAAATGCTGCTTCCTGGGCAGCCATGGTTGCTGGTTTTTTGCAAAATGGAAATGATGAAGAGGGTCTGAGGTTGTTTTCTGAGATTCAGAAGACTGGAATAATTCCAAGTCATTCGAGTTATGCAAGTGCTTTATCTGCTTGTGCCAAAATTAGAGAAGTTCAAATGGGTAAGCAAATACACTCATTGATAATTAAGATGAGATGTCAATGGAATTCTTATGTCGCAAATAGTTTACTTTACATGTATGCTAAGTGCCAGGAGATGGGAGATGCTTGTCAAGTTCTCAACGCAATGAGAATCAAGCATGCTGATACATGGAGCTCATTAATGTCAGGGCTATTAGAGAATCAGTTGTTGAATGAAGCACATAATACTTTTGACAAGATGCCAGTTCATGATCTTGTGTCTTGGACAATCATCATATCTGCACATGTGCAAGCTGGCAATGAAGAGATAGCCTTGCAACTGTTCTTTGACATGTTGTCTACTGGAGTTAAACCAGAAGTCTGTGTAGTTGCTAGCCTGCTAAGCGCATGTGGCAGTATGGGTGTAATCAAAGTCGGAGAACAAATCCATTCCTTGATATTGAAACTTGGGTTGAGTTCATGTTTAAGTGTTAGTAATGCTCTTATTACCATGTACTTCAAATGCGGCAGTTTGTGTGGTCTTTGTGTCTTTGAAGAGATGCCTGAAAGAGATATAATCTCATGGAATGCAGTTTTAGTTGGAGCTGCACAAAATGGACTTGGCAGAGAAGCCATTAAGATTTTCAAACAAATGGAAACAGGAGGATATCGACCAAATGAAATAACCTTTACCGGTGTGTTATGTGCCTGTAGTCATGGAGAATTGGTGGATGAAGGGTGGGCCTATTTCATTTCGATGAGTCAAGACCATGGGATTATCCCCTCAATTCATCACTACACTTGCATGGTTGATCTCCTTGGGAGAGCTGGACAGCTTTTAGAAGCTGAAGCACTCATTAGAAACATGCCCGTAGAAGCAGATTGTGTGATTTGGGAAGTGCTTCTTGCTGCTTCTAGGATCCATAAGCACATTGAACTTTCCGAAAGAGTGGCTGAAAGGCTTTTTCAGATAGGTACCAAAAATTATGGGACTTATATCGTATTATCAAATGTCTATGCCTCTCAAGGCTTGTGGGGTAAAGTAGCAGAAATAAGAGAATTAATGAGATACAGGGGAGTGACAAGAGAACAAGGAGTAAGCTGGATTCAGATCAAAAACAAGCTGCACAGATTCCTTACTGGGGACAAGAAGCATGAGGATATTGAAGAGATATGCTTGGCACTAAAGGAATTTTGTGAACGTTTTAAAGCATCGGACTATGTCCCAGACGTAAACTTCGTACGCCATGATGTTGAGGAGGGGGAAAAAGAGAATGAACTTCTTTACCATAGTGAGAAACTTGCTGTCGCTTATGCAGTTTTGAGAACACCAAATGGTTCATCTATTCACATTATGAAGAATCTCCGCATTTGTATTGACTGCCATTCTTTTATGAAATTTGTGTCAAAGGCTACTCAACGTGAGATTATTATTCGAGACAGGAGCCGCTTTCACCATATCCAGGATGGTTCATGTTCTTGTAATGATTATTGGTGAAGAATATGGGCAGCCAAGCTTTATTACTATTACTATCATATGTTTGCAGATGCCTCCAAAAGGTGGTTCATGTAGCCAAAGTTGTGAATCACCCGCCTTAGCTGTTCATCTTAATATGGTAATCGTAGAATTCATGATCTTTTGTCCGGCAAAACACCTTGGCTTAGCTACTAATATTCTTATGACTTATGAGGGACAGGATTCTTGAAGTTTGAGGTGTCCTGATCAGATAGCAAAATTTTTACGACGCACTTAGTTCATCTGTATAGGAAACAGAAGAAATCTGCAAATTGGTTAGCCTTTATATTTAAACATGTACCATAGGGTTCACTGATTTTGAGCACTCCCTGAGGGACTTGATTCTTTTGTAACCATTGACTTGTTTGAGAGTCGTTTTATAACAGTTGAATTTCATAAAATCTAATAGAATTTATTTTTAGTTTTATGAACCATGTGTTTGGAATGATAAAATCAATTATAAATTATAGCCTAAGATTTGTTTGATTCTCAACAACTAAGTCAACCTGTGCGTTGCTAAAGCTCAATGCAAAAGGTCAGCTAAGGGGAATGGTTTGAAGACGAAGACACAAAGACAACCAAAAGGGGTTTAAAGAAGTATGCATAATGTTATTTCAAAACTATTGCTGAAGTTGTACTTTATAATCAATACCTATTTCAAGAGAGCAAAAATAAGATATGTTACTTACAGGGTGTTGAATAGTGTAAATATTAAATCAACTTAAACATTTGTGGCGTTTAAGAAGCAGAGTCGCCGTGCTTGTCATAGTTGCCGGAGAAGTAGTAAACAGCCCTAGAAGTGTGCATGCCTTGAGGTTTTCTATGCTCCCTTTTTGAGTATTTTCTGATGTAATCACCAACAGGTTCAATGTATTAGTTCAAGCCGATACCAACTGCAGAATTTGATCCAGGGCAACCTGAAAAGGGTGAAGTTCTCACCCACCATCATTTCGGAATTGAACCCATAGATCACCTTGTAATCACCTTGGAGAAAGTTACTTGGTCTGGCTTTTGAGGCCATAAATATTGCCAATCACTCCAACAATGCTGACAATCACAGCCAAGATTAACATCAACCATGAGAGAAGTTTCTCTCCGTCACTTAAACTCTGACCTCGTCGGCTTAAGCTCAACGCAATAAGAGATGGGAATGTAAAACCTAAAGAAACTGCTGTTGTGGCTCCTGTAAACTTGAAAGCTGTCCAGATATTCGGAATCATAGTAGAGCCAAAGTAAATAAGCACCAGTAGAACTGCTGTTAAACTCAAAGATCTCTTCCTACTCTCTGAAAGTGGAGCTGATCGCTCAAACACCAAGGCATCAACAGTTTGCCTTAAGGAGAAATGAACAACAGGAAAAACGAGAACCAAATGAAAAATGTAGCCTACCCTAACAATGTAATTCAAGGCAGAGCTAAAAGGAATTCCAAGATCCTTGTCAAAATTGGTCAAGATATCAGATTCAGTATCCTTACCAAAGAGTAAGTAACCTGATATGGCAGTGGCTATGTAAACACCAATGCAAAGCAAGGTCGTGAGCCTCCCTACCCGGTTCATCTTTTGCGGTGACCGCCCTTCGAGCTCATTGTAGATAGGCTGTACATTGAAGTGGCACACATAAGCATTGGACATGATTGGAATCACCACAAGCAAATCCAAAATAGCCCTTTTTGAACTAAAATCAGGAGTCAGCCTTGGAGCCTCAATCTTTCCTTCAATCAGCTTAATAAAAGCAACAACGAAACACACAATAACAAAGACAATAGCCAAAGCCACTGAGGCAGCTGAAGTCAAACTCAAAGAATCAATCTTCTCCAATGCACAAAGAGGGACAAGAAAAAATAGCACAAACACCAAAATGAGCAATTTCCTGTGATCCCACACCCCATGTCCAAGCCATTGATCAAAAACTCCCAAATGATGGAGCGATCCTGACATAACATCCCCCATAATTATCAAATACACAATCAAAACACCAGCATTGTTCACAATTATACAAATTTCGGACAAAATCTTCGCGTTTCTCCCTAAAGCACATTGAACAACTTCACCGTAAGAAGAAGCATTGCAAAGCACTGAAAATCTAACTAAGATCTCAACACTAATCTCAGACAAAATACCCATCAAGATAATCAATAAAACCCCTAAAACCAGTCCAAGAACCTTCATCGTAGCGGGCAAGGCCATGATCCCAGCCCCAATAATCGTTGTCGTAAGATTAAAAACAGCTCCGTGAATGCCAGAACCATTGCCATGTTCAGAACCAACTAACGCGTAATCATCAATTTCAAGACCACCACTTTCATCACCCTCATCATGCGTCAAAGTTCCTAAATCTCCAGTCTCGGGATCTACAAAGCCCTCTACGTCACCAAAAGGAAGCAACTTGAGGTGGGATTTTTCTGGGTTATGAACGTCATTGCGTGTTTGTAGCTCCACGTACGAGATCTTGGGAATGGGCGTGTACTTGCTGCCCATTACATACAAACAACAAAAACTCCCGCAAAACTATGTGTAAAGAACGCGTAAAAAGGAAGATGAATACGAAAAATTACAGAGGAATAATGGGCATTCTCGTGATATGGATTTGAGGGGAAAAGGTCAACCTCTGTTCTCCCTTTTTTCTTGTACCCTATGCAGGGAGAGAGATTAAGATGAAGAGAGCGAGAGATATAAGGAGCCTGCTATTGGTAGTACATTGCGATGACTTAAGTTTGGCTTACGCAGGACAATCCAAGACTTTGTTTGGTTCCTTATAATAGCCCCTTTTTTTTCATGAAAGGAAAGGAAAATAAATGCGTTTCGAATGTGAAAGAAAAAGTAATTCTTAACTTAAATATTGAATGTCGGACATGACATATGAAAGTGATAGCTATTAAAATATCTTCAAAATATATAAATTTAATAATTAAAATAAATATCATTTTGCAAGTAAAAAGCTCATTTTAAAATGATTTATTTTGATGTAATAAAAAATTTATTAATAAATATTATATAAGAGATTAAAATAAATTTATTTAATTACAAATATTTAATCTTTTAAGTTTTATCTAATATGTAACTATTATCAGTAATATTAATAATCAAACATATTTTATTTTTATTTAAAATATAAACATAAACATAAATTGAAAATAAAAAAAATAAAAACTACAACAAAATAACAAAAGTGAAACTAAACGGCTCTTTACTATCTTTTTTCATAATTTTTAAGGACACCTTTATGTTTTTATACCTTGTATGAAGATTGAAGGGTGCATGATGTGCTTCAACTCCTCCTATTTTCTTACGTGGCTAACACAAATTTGATACATTATGCTCTTGGTATAAATGGCATTTTCTAAGTCAGAAACTTAAGCCCAACATACATAGATTGGGCCAGTCTCAATTAAGAGGCATCCTCCCTTGACAATTGGGCCTATCCTTGTGTTAAATACGAAAAAGTCTGTTTCTTCCATAAAGTCACACAATTAAAAACCTAACGTTACATTTTCTTGGAAATTTGATAATTATAAGATCATAGTTGACTAAAGATCTTGAATTTGCCAATCTTATATGCGTGGACAATGGGTATGGATTATATAATTAATGTGTATGAATTAATTTTGTATTTATTTGATGAGTTTCGTATTTCAAACTCTTGAGATTTTAATTCTTTTAATATTTCAAAAAACATAAAAAAAAATTACAAATTCTTAGATAAATAATTTTTTAATAAGTTAAATTACGTAATAACATTCAAGTGGACGGGAGTACCATGTCCCATCTTACGTATATATATTCTTCATCACGTGGGTCTATCCGAGACAACCTTTTTATCAGTCAGGGTAAAGTTACATATTATAAGATTTTTGTATTTTAAATAAAATTAGTGAAAATGAAATTGAGAGAACATAATAAATAGAATGCTCATTTTACACATTTAAACAGTCACACTAAATGCTAAAGGTCACATGTTGACTAGTACAAGCCGAAAATGACTATTTTTTGTATTTGCCTTGAGTCCTACTCCATCCATTGCTTTTATTAAGTTGTATTGCTGAATGGTCCCCAAAGAATTAGGTCATAAAAGCCATCATGCCATGTCAACCACAAAGTCAATGCCGACAGTATTAATTTCATGACATATATTATCACAATGGATGCATATTTTATTTAATGTGTTGATATATTGTATTTAAAATTGTTTTATTTTTATTTTTTAGCTTATTGTTAAATTTTCTAAAAATTTAATTTAATATATAATTTTTTAAAAAATTATATAAATTAAGTCAAAAATATTTTTTTGTTGATGTAATTAATAAATACATATCTATATTATTACTAAATAGACATGACATTTAATAACGCATCACATAAAAATAATATTTTAATTTAATTTATATAAGTATTAAAAGTTAGTCAAAATTTGGCCCGAAGTTAATAGATCTAAGTCTACTTTTAAAGCTTTGAACTGAACTCAAACTTGAACTATCTAAGCCCGACTTGATTTGAAACTTAAAAAATTCTACAAATGACGTCATTTTTTAATAAAATAAAAAATTAGGCTCGGGTTGTAAAAATTTCAATCCGGGCCCCACATTTCCAAGCCCACTAAAATGTTAGGTCCTCAATTTCAGAATTTGAAATCTTCGGAGAGGAACCTTTTAGAAAAGTCTTATAAAGACCTTTTACCATTCAATATGGATGCGCTTTTGCTGGGATTTACTCATTAATTGAGTTGCGACTAACAGATTTATGTAATTTTAATTAAATGGATATTTGAATATTAAAATTAGGATTTTACACAAAAATAATTTGCATGTAATGTTCTTATTGTCTTTTATAAATTATAAGATTAAAATCAAAGAAAATCTTAATCAGGAACAAGCCGTACCTAGAATACATGTGTTTCTCCTTACATGACATCACAATCTTGAACATCAACTTCATGTCATAACTCAGAAAGGGACATACATGAAGCACAGGAGACGTTGAAAAGTCCAATCAGTGGTCCATACCTTTGAATAATGTGGCCTTTTCTATTTATTGAAAACATCGAATTCTTTGTTTTCGTTTTTCTGGTTAATGTCTTCGTCAAGTACAATACAACCTTATTATATGTCTTTCGTTTCTTCCTCGTCTTAATCTGACATAATTACCATTTCTCTGTGGACACACTCCTGCATAAGTAGAGTTGTCGAATCCTCTGTTTCGTACCCTATTTTAACTATGTTTTTGCTCGTTTTGGATAAAAATTAGGATTAAAACATCATTAAAAAATGCTAACTAATCTAAATTCAAATGCCGCACAGGATGGCGGTGCTTATTTAAATTTATTTATTGGAAAATAAGTATTTTTCTGAGTAATGAATGGCAGATGCCAAGAAGTCAATCTAGATCTTCTTTTCAATGTTACTCTGTCTTATAGAATCTCAGCCATTCATTTTACGGGATTCACGCGGATTTCATGTGAGATCCACATAAATAAATAACTGAGATTTATTGGATACAATAAAAAACCATAATATTGGATAAAAGATCTGAACTTCCAAAAAGCACACGTGACATGTACCACTACAGGAAGTGCAAAGTCATTATTTCTACCAAACCCTTTTTCTCGTACTTTCTTCTTTCGCCAACAGTAAAGTGGTTATTATCATAAATTAAATGTAGATAATGGAATTCCCTTTTTTTCTTCTAAATATTACGTCAAATATATCTTTTTAATTTAAGAGGTGCCATAAGTGTTTGTTTAGTCAAAAGTCATTTATTAAATAGATAAACACAAAATAATAAGACGTAGCTAATCGTTATAATCAGCACTCGCTACTAATATTCAAACACGTCAACGTTTGAACTTGTGAATTATTACTCACTGCTCATTGCCATCACTTAGAATTGAACCATACGATGACTTTGACAGGCCAGTGGATTCGCACCACCGACTCTTTATCTCCTCATCTTGACCACGTCTTCCAAAGTGCCAACTATAAAATTATATTTATCATGTTTGAAATTGTATTAACTATTACTTAATTTTATCAGCGGTTAGTTGATAGTTAATTATATCAGCTGATTTGATTAGCAGATAATATCAGCTATTTATTAAAAATATTTGATAAAATTAATTATTTAGTATTAATTGTTGATGTGTAAAATGACTTATGAGGGTATGGTTTAAAAATATATAAGGGCATGAATATTATATTTTTTAGTATTTCGTTGAATATTCTTATAAGAATTTAGATTGAAATATTTAATTTTAATAAAATTAAGTTTAAAACTTTAAGTAATAATAATAATAATAATCTAACGTTAAATTTTCTATTAATATTAATGATGCAGCAAGCTACATCATATTAGTATTTTTCATATAATATATATGAAATTTATTATTTAATAAATTAAAAAATCTATAATTATAGCATGACATATATACGATATATAGTAGTTATGTGCTAAAAATATTAATTTAACGTGACTTTTTATATTCAAAAACTTAAAGTTATAGTATTTTTAAATGTAAACTAATATTATAAAATTAAATAAAGATTAAAAAGTTTAATTAACCTCTTTATTGTATTATTTCAAACTTCACGACATAATTGTATAATAAAAAAACTAACTTTAAAAACACATAGAACAAAAGTAGAGAGTAAAATGGAGGACAATACTGTTATTAGGTAAAGTGGAGGGCAATACTAATATACTATCATTAGACAAACAGTTAACTTCAAAAGCTCCTCTTATGGAGCTTTTAGAAATCAGCTTATTAAGATTAAATAAGTTAACCAATAAATCATTCACTAAATACATCAATAATTTTTTAAAATTGTCAACAAATTAAAAAACAGATGATAAGTTGTTTACCAAACACCTCTAAAATATATTAAGTTAAACTTGTTATATCATATAATACTTCTAATTCTTGTTTTAATAATCAGGAAATTATTATTTTTATATTCAAAAACTATTTTACCTAAAAAGAAAAACTCAAAAAAACTCAAGATACGTATTAATAGATATATCCTTTCGAGAGGTTATGATTAGCATGTTACATCACAATCATTCAACTCAAGGGATGCAACGTCCCAGATTTATGTTTTCCATATTATTGTGTGAATCAAATTCAATTAAGATGTGAAAGCAATCATGCAATGATACATAATGGGTGGCCCAAGAGGTGAGCTATTACAAGACAAAACGATACATATTTTTTTTTTCTAAAGTAATTTAAAATTTATAAGAACTATACAAATTTGTCTATAATAAAAAAATTATTAAATAAAAATAAAATTATGTATTATTAAATTTTCTTAAAATGATAATTACGGAGAATGTACAGATTTGCATGCGATGGTGTAGTTGTTGATTGTCCTCAAGGGGTGTGGCTCGATGGTTGAGAGTGGAGCTTAATTTCGGTTTAGTCCTAGGTTCGATTCTGTGCTAGCCCCTCTTATAAGAGCCCGGGGCAGCCGGAGTTTTACCTGTAAGTGGAGAATTAGTTGGGTCCTCAACGATGAGGTGCGCTCGCTTGGCCCGTCTGTAGAATGGTGCGCCAATTGAACTCTCAAAGAGGTGTGCTTGCTTGCCCTGCTTATAAGGTTTCCTCGAATCTAAAAAAAAGTGGAGTTGCTGATTAGGTAAGTATGAAGAATGTGTGACCAACGACACACAAAGTACAAGAAATGTCATTAGTAATATCGTAAAATCATTATCTTCAAGCGCAATTCATTGCTATAACAATCATTTTATAAATAAAAAATAACACCTCAATGAGTTCAAGGAAGTTGTTAAAAAGTCAAACTGTCAACAACTGTGGGGCGAAAGAAGAACTTCTCTTTCTGTCGAGTGTAGTTAACTATTACTACGATATAGCTTTCTTTCTATGACGAAAAGCAGTACTAGACTATGCGGGTTGGTGCACTCTCTTTCAGATAAGATGTTTCAATCACTGTTTTAAAATTTAGATCGGTAATTGAATTAAAGAAGTAACTGATTCAAGGATTAATGGTTCAACTGAAATTTAATCGTGATCGAACCAGTAACTAATAAATATAATTTTTATTTTATATATTATATATATAAGATAATTTTTAAACATACTATTTAATTATTTATCTAATTGTAAACTTAACTTAAACTTTCAAACTTTAAAATATACATGTTTTTTTTTAAGTTCACCAATACAACACAAAATAAGATAACAAAACTCACTAGTCATATTTCGGTCCGGTTTTTAAAACACTGATTTCAATCATGTTTTCTTTAATATAAGCCTCATATGGGTATAGTCCTCGTATAAATATGTGGATAAAATTTAATAGGATAAAGTTGGAACTGATTAACTAATACGAAAAATTCTAATCTCACGCTACACAGTTTATGGAAAAAATAATTATTGCGTATGCATGTTTTTTTTTAATTTTTTTAACTACTAATAAAATGCTTTTTTAAAAAAATAATTTTGGCTGATAATGTCACATGCAAAGTTATAAACTGATGTAAATTCTTGATATTATATAAATAATATTAATTAATTCCAGAAATTTGTAAGTATGTTTAATTATTATTTTTTGAATAAAGGAAAACTCTATTAATCATATAAATGAGTTAAACAAGGTGAAATAGACACCCATACTTGCAAACGAGAGAAATTGCAAGACACTCTAGCAAGTTCATGAGCGCCCACATTTCCTCGTCGATTAATCCAAATAACAGAAATATTAGAATTACTCTCCAAAATCAATTGGTAATCGTTAATAATGCCTCCAAACTCTGAATGATCCTCTTGGTGTGAGTTAATGGCTAGCACTACAAGTTGGGAATCAGTAAAGATACTCCCCACATGTGGCATGTTGTGAACCGTCCATATAAGAGCCTGTCGAACCGCTAAGGCCTCCGTCACTAACGCTGAATGTAGACCATCAAACCATCCAGAAATAGCATGTTGAAAGTGGCCTTTCAAGGTTCTCTAGGATAAAGCCAAACCCCGATGTGCTCATACTCTGAAATCGTACCCCGTCGACGAAAATATGCAATTCATCCAAGCTATCTGCTGCACTTTGACGTCTCCCAGCAGCTATAAAACGATTGGCTGCTGGGCTTCTATTGCTGCTGGAAGACAAAAACTGCTGTTGCCGTTTTTGTTCTTGCGCCAAATTTCATTGATGTAGGTGATCCATTGCAAGTTGCCAAGTTCCCCTCGTTGTAGGGAATTGAGCTTGCCATAAGCCTTTGTTTCTGCCCTCCCATATCTTCCATGCTATGGTTGTAATTAAGTATCTTTAATTATTGATCGGCTTGTTTAAAGGATGATTAATAAGATAATAACACAATCACGTTTAACGAGACTTGTTGTCCCCTTTTGACTTTTGGAGGCTAGCGACAAGGATTTGATTATGCTTTTTCTTTTTTTTCATCTCTTTATTTCAAATTGAGGAAATTGACAGGATGCACACGTAGACCGGATCCTCTTCTTTTATAAATTAATTCTTATCATTTTTTATTAAATCTTATTTACATATTTATACAAATTAATGGACAAAATAATTAGAGCAGAGTTAAAATACTGTTTATGATACAGTAAGGAATAAGTCTTCTACTCTAATTAATCTGTTTTTGCTCTGTTTTATATGATATCATCTGTACATTTATGTGGGATCTAGAGAAATGTGTGAATGAAATAGTATGGAACAAAATATTAACATATTAATCGGGACAAAATATCTAATTATAACAATTATCGATCAATTAAAATAAGAACTACAATGCATTCATTCAATAATACAACTCTATAGTAAAACCTCTATAAATGAATATTTTTGAGACCTGAAAATTATTATCTTATACGGAGTTATTAATTTATCGATAAATAAATATTTTATTAATTTATTGATAAATTAATATTTATTAATTTATAAAATAATTTTTATTTTGTACATTATATTTGTCGAATTAAACAATTAATTTTTTCCATAACTAAGAAAAGAAAATAAATAAACAATTAATTAATGATGGTACATTGTATCTAAGTTTATTAATTTTAGATTAGCGTGATTCAAAATAGAGTGTAGTTTATGCCCTCCAAAAAGTTAAAGATTCACATGAAAAGAAGAATCAATTAACTATAGATACATATTTTAGGAAAGCATAAAATTTGAAATAAAAATTGTTTTGGAAGTACTTTATTTTATGAATTATATATGTAATTTTCATACTTATTTAATGAATTATTATTTTATATTTTTAGTGGGCCTTAAGGAATTTTTTTTAAATTATTATCTTATGCATTTAGCGAGGTTATTATTTTATCTCATTGGCCCAAGTTGAGACCGAAGAAAATTATTATTTAATCGAAATTATTAATTTATCGAATATTCATTTATCGAGGTTTTACTGTATCTTAGGGGTATTATGGCAGCAAAAATCCCTGTGGTTTTAATTTACAGCATATTTTAGTTTGGGCAGCACAGGTCCTTATGGTTCTAATTAAGGTCACGAGGAGTCCTTTTAACCTGCTATAGCAGGTTCAACAGGTGAGTATGACTTTTAATGACATGTGTCAAAAGGTTAGTGGATGTCAAAAGGCTATCCTTCTCCTATTAGCCATCGCTATCGTCCATTCTAATCCATTTATGGTAGAATACTTTCTGAAGATGGCTGACCCTCTTGGAGTAGCTGTCCTTCGTCATCCCTCTCATCGACTTCATTCACTCTGATCTCTAACCAAAATTTTACAGCACCAAAAACATATCTAAGTTGACCAGGAATCACGAGAGGTAATGCTAGGTTTTGGTATCTTCTTTTCTTCTTTTAGTTGCGCTCCTCTCACATGGACGTTTGATTTCTAAAGTTTTGGTGAGCTATTTCATCTTGTTGCTAGTTTCTTATACTGATTCAAAATCC
>JANKOE010000002.1:54383396-54395599 GCA_026284465.1 Erythroxylum citrifolium | reverse complement strand
TAAAGGGTAATTTTGGAAGTAAAATCATAAATATGCATAAAAAGTCACAAACGATACTTATTTTAAATAATTAAAATCTCTTTAAAACGATACTTATTTTGAATAGGGGGAGTATTAAATTTTTGGCTAGTTAAGTCTTGTTTGAAGCTTGAAAGTTTTAGAAAAAAAAATATTGATCTGCCCAAGCTCAATTGGGTTCTGGCTGTGTCAGGGCCCGAGCAAAACTTTTTTCAAGCAAGCCCCACTTCCAAGCTCACTATTCACGCAATCGACGGGAAGTACTTGTGTACTCTCGGTGTATGTACTTCATTTCAGCATCACTGTCGTTTTAATCGATAGCTTCCGTCCACAGACGAATGTAATTGACTGCTTGCATGAATGGCTGATTCTCTGGTACATACTCATGTCTCTTTAAGTTTTTCAACATCCATTTCATTTTGTGTGTGTGTATATGTGTGCTTATGTAAAGTGCTTTTCCCTCTCTTTTTTGGCATGAGAAAAGATCGGGTTTTTGGTGCCACTTCGAGGCAATTCAGAGGAAGAAGATATTTCAGTCCCAAAGTTACCTATCACCAAAGGTTCAAATGTCATCGGCCGCGACAGCCTCTTTGTCTCTGATAAAAGACTCAGCCGCAAGCACATTTCTTTAACCTCCTCCTCCGGCAATTTCTCTTCCATTCTAACCGTTGTAAGCTTTTCTTTTCTTTTTGTTTGTAATTTTTTTCTTCCTTACTTCTGTATTGAGTTTTAATGTTGAGCCTAAATGAGATTTTTCTTTCTGCAAAATATTAGGAGGGCACTAACCCGGTTGTTGTTAAATCGGTAAACGGAAGAAAGAAACTGACGAGCGGAGAGCAAGTGTCCATTAGTAGTGGTGATATAATAGAGTTGATCCCCGGCTGCCATTTTTTTAAGTTTGTAACATTGGATGTTGATAATAAGTCATTCTCTTTTACCCCACAAAAGAGGGCTTCTAACGGCGGCGGAGAAACTAGTGAAAGCCAGCAAAAGAAGATGCGAGAAATCTCTCAAGATGAAACCCCTGGCGCTAACGACTCAAAGGTATTGAAATTGTACGCAAGCTTTTTTCTTTACTTTTGAGTTCTAGAGTCTCTAATGCTAATTGTTGAATTAGTTCAAACTTCACGCTTGTGTATCAAGACTGAGATCTTTTTGTCTTGTGTGTTGGAATAATTCATTTTATTGATTGATTGTAAATTTATAGCCACGCATAAATGATAGAGGGACAGCTAGTAGTGAGGAGGCCATTCGTAACTTTTGTGTTCCAGCAGAGAACTTGCCCTTGACCTTTCGACTTATGAAAGTGCAAGGGTTACCGACATGGGCAAACACATCTTGTGTTTCTATCATGGATGTAATTCAGGTGATGTACTACTGTTTCAAATCTTTCAAATGTTTTGCTTTTTTTCTCTTTGATGATTATGTAGAAAATTCGGCATCTTCTGAGGCTAGGTTAGGTTTTGAGAGTCTATTTGTGGATATCCATCTGATGGCAGATTAATTGGTTTGCTTTCAATAGGGAGACATTCTGGTTGCCATTCTTTCAAATTACATGGTGGACATTGATTGGCTGATGTCTGGTTAGTAGTTCTCCTCCATCATAACCTGCTTCTGAATATATTCTCCTACCTTACTTTTCATTCTGTATTGGGGTTGCACATTTGATAATTTAGTGCAGATTTATTTTCTGTTGTTCATGCTAACCATGTCTAGAAAAATGAATATCTACTCTCGTGGTCATAAGTTATTGCTGTTCCAATCTTGTGTATTTACAAGGGCTAAAGTTAGCCTTTTTTTAATGTTACTTATATGATGACGAAAACAGGAATACTAGTGTATTTGTATGCCTATGCTTTTTCCTTTCTGTTGTATTTGTTTTAATCTTACTGAGAGTTCTTGAAATGCTGTAAATACATTGGCAATTTGCACTATATGGATCACTTTCTCATTTGAGCCTTAACACTTTTTTTATTGGGTGGGAGGTCCAGTTTCTGTAATAAACTTGACATCGTGTTATAGCTATAAACATTGACATCACTGTAAGAAATGATGACTTCAGAGTTTTGGCAATACGACTTCAATGGCTTTGTCTACTGCAATTTGTGATCCCTTTCTGGGCAACTGTTTTACTGCTTCCCTTCAATTTTTGATGCAGCATGCCCAACAATTGTGAAAGTTCCTCATGTGTTGGTTATTCATGGGGAGGGTGATGGCACAGTAGAATATATGAAGGTTTGCCTAGGACCCTGTTCCCATTAGCCCCTATTTTATGAATTTAAAGCTCTATTGTAGGAAACTTGGATAAGCTTTTATTGTTTTCTTAGAAAAACAAGCCGTCAAATTGGATTCTGCATAAGCCACCTCTTCCTATTTCATTTGGGACACACCATTCAAAGGCCATGCTTCTTGTTTATCCTCAAGGAGTGAGAGTTATTGTACACACAGCAAATTTGATATATGTTGACTGGAACAACAAAAGCCAAGGCTTGTGGATGCAAGATTTCCCTTGGAAAGATGAAAAAAGTCAAAGCAAAGGAAGTGGTTTTGAAACTGACTTGTTTGATTATCTGAAGGCATTGAAGGTATATCGTTATACACAAAGAAGGATTATCAGATCAAATCAAAATTTTCTTATGACATTTCCTGTAACTCCTGTTTGACATTTACAGTGGCCTGAGTTTACTGTGAAGTTGCAAGGCCTTGGGAGTTTCAATATCAGTCCGTCCTTTTTCAAGAAATTTGATTATGGAAATGCAGCAGTATGTTTCTTTATTCTCTTGCTTGTTTGTGGTTATTAAATTTTTCTTATGTTCTGAAAGACAAGTTGTAGTCTATCATATGCTTTTATGAGATAACATGTGGACCTCTTTGCATTAAATATAGGTCAGGTTAATTGCATCAGTTCCTGGTTATCATAGTGGTGCCAATTTGAAAAAGTGGGGACATATGAAGCTAAGAAGCATTCTCCAGGAATGCTCCTTTGACAATGACTTTATAAACTCACCTCTGATCTATCAGGTATTATTTCCTGCTCTTTTACTGTTATACTGATAGATTTTGGTGGTTGAGGATGGATGCAACCTAATGGTCTGATTCATCCATTGACATGACAGTATATGTTATATTGTGACTTGATTGAAAACATATGGAAAGTGTCTGTAACAATCGAGTAATCAAATGAAATGGAAAATATAATAGCTTGTCCTTATGGTACTAAAGATTTGTTTAGTTGCTTTGTCTCCTCGTATGAGCTCTCGTTTTCAATTGCTTTTCTATGCATGTAGCATGCAGAGTAATGGGTACTTTCAAAACTCTGGTATGTTTTATTATATTAATCTTAGAGAGGCAAACAATTATATTGATTTTTATCCCAACTCTAGAGACTAGAGTTAATAATTGTTCTTTCCCTGTAGTTCTCATCCCTTGGTTCGTTAGATGAGAAGTGGATGACTGAGCTGGCTACCTCTATGTCATCTGGTTTCTCAGAGGATAAAACACCTCTTGGTCTTGGAGAGCCTCTAATAATATGGCCTAGTGTAGAAGATGTTAGATGCTCCTTAGAGGTACTGACAAGGAGGTTGTTTCTGCTCTTTTTGGTTGCTTATTGTTTATTGTAAAATCTATAGTTATATATTCTTTGTAAAATCTCTAGTTGTATTTGATTATTGCTAGCATTGATTTTTATATGGTTTCTCTCACATGTTCTGCAATTGGTATGAAAAAACAAAACATCCTTGACTTATGATGGAAAAAAATCATATTTCGTGGAATAGAATTAAGTTGGTTGTGGCATATATTACATGCAAAAGAATATTTGCATCAATTATTTTATGAAATTGCAAGGATTACTATCTCAATCATTATCATTCAAATAAAGGCCACATATTGCAGACATAATTTGATTGATATATTGATTTGAATCTATATATTCTAACTATTAAAACAAAATGTTGACATTTTAAGATATTATAGCCTGATTTTGTATTTCATTTTGCCTTTAGCACCTGCATTTGGATTTACCCCGTAGAACAATGTTTAAATTAGTGTCATCTGTACTTAGAAAAAGACAAATTAGGGTTGAGTTTTACAATATTTTATTAAACATAAACCTCACCACATATAGTTATTCATCTTCAGTCTTGCATTTCATGACTTCTGTATATGTTCTTAGGAAAAACTGGCTATCCTTTTCCAAAATCATGTGGTGTCTCTTATTAGTAGATTCCAAATGAAGCTCAATGCTCTTTCATCATGTAATTATCTCTAGTCTAGTATTTAGAACTTTTTGTTTGTTTTTCCCATTAAGTTTTTGCTAATATAAGTCAACATTTGAAATTTTGTTGCTTTTGTTTCTCCAGGGTTATGCAGCTGGAAATGCTATTCCAAGCCCACTAAAGAACGTGGAGAAAGGATTTTTGAAAAAGTATTGGGCAAAATGGAATGCTACTCACACTGGCCGATGGTATATATATGTCTTTATTAATGGAAATTTGGCTTATAAAATAATGATTGGTGCTGTAAAATTTCATACCTTGCCGCTTTATATCGAGTTACAGCCTGGTCAATTACATTGTTGGTTGAAGCTAAATTGAATGTTCTTTTGAAGTTGTGGGTAGCTACAGCTTCATAAACCTGCTGATTTGGAAGTTGTAATTGAACCTGAAATTGATGGCTGGTTCTCAATCCAATATCACTTTGTCTTGTTTTCCTTGTTATCTAAGTATGGTAATTGCTTTTTTTGTATAATGTTTCAGTCGTGCAATGCCACACATTAAGACTTTCACTCGTTACAATGGGCAGAAACTTGCGTAAGGATTGCTTCTGATTAACTGTTTGCATCCTTAAGTGACTTTGACTACAAGATTTCATCCTAGTTCATCACAGTTAAACTAGTAATTCTAATTTCCTTGAACAGTTGGTTCTTGTTAACTTCAGCAAATCTCAGCAAAGCAGCTTGGGGAACCTTGCAGAAGAATAATTCTCAGTTGATGATTCGTTCTTATGAGGTATGTGCATGTGCTCTAAAATTCACACATCTGTGAGATTAAATGTCTTCATAATACCTTTTGAATAGCATGATTTTTGCAGTCAGAAAACAGAGTGGTTTGGTGTTGATATTTTCTCTGGCAATGTCTGCACTCTATCTGGCTGAATGTTTCCTGCTTCTTGATTCACTGAATTTACAGTTTTAATATAGCGTTCACATGCTTTATTTCAGCTGGGTGTGCTCTTTTTGCCATCTGCTGTTGGATGTGGCAATGGATTCAACTGCACAAACAATGCAAGTGCATCAGAGGTACCAGCGCTCCTGTCTCTCTATACTATAATTGTTGGTCATTGAAGTTATAGTTAAATTTCATTTTTCATATGAAATCAAGTCAAGAAGCTTATTCTCTTGTAAGTTGTCGAACTTGCTGAAAGATGGTTGATGGAAAGGTGAGATGACATTCCTTGTGTTACGATCACCATTGTACAAAGTTCATCATGGGGCATTCCATGACATCTATTCATAAACTTCATTTAAGAAAAAAAAAATGGTGATGTTATCATTAACAGCTAATATCAGTAACTTGATTTGGACTTTTGTGGTCTACAGTGATTCACCCGAACGTTCAGAGATGATGGGTTAAGTTAATGATATATTGTTCTGAAGTAATGACATCACAATTTGTGGGAAATTCAGGATAAACGTGGATTTTCAGAACATTCTCAGCTGTTGAAATCAATGCTGGTTACCTTGGCATGGCGAGGGAGTGCTGATTCATCTTCACATATCATACGTTTGCCAGTACCTTACGAGCTTCCTCCACGGTTATACTCCTCCGAAGGTCATTATACTGTTTCTTTTGCTTCTTTGCTGGTCCTTACTCTTATTACATTCATCTGATGCCTTTTCTTATCTTGATTTCAGATATCCCCTGGTCTTGGGATAGAAAATATAGTAAAAAGGACGTTTATGGTCAAGTTTGGCCAAGGCATGTCCAGCTTTACACTAATTAAGATTCCTGATTTTTCGCTTTCCTTGTCACGGTTCAACATATATCAAGTTCAATATTATTTCGGGTGCTTCCTAACAAAGGTGTGATAGCTTTTGCCCTGTGGAATAGGTTAGGAACGAGAAAGTCAAAACTGCCAATATAGTAATACATCGTTGCTGTTCAGGAGATTAACCTATTGTCCATGCCAGTATCAATCCTTACAAGATCAATTATCCATAAGAAGGAGCTTCCTCCTCCAGAAGGTCAGGTCTTTAGATACATATACATCTGAAAAAATGTTCTAGATTAAGCTTGGGTAGACGTATAAGCTAACATATGATTATAAGTAATCTCTTAGCTAATATTTATATAACAATACTTCTGTTCAAATTAAACATATATACTATCCATGATCAACTTGGTGTAAAGATATGAAATTCTTGAATCATTGATTTAAAGAAAAGAGCAATTAAGTGGTGTGTAGAAATTGTAAAACTATGAAGAACTTTTTTCAATAAGGAGACGAATCATCTCAATTTGTTGTATTTTCTCGTGATATATTGGGTTAAAACTAATCTGAATTGCTGGTTGATTATCATTTGAGTTGGCAATGGACTGCGTCTTGGGTTGGGTGGCTTGAGTCTGGCCTAAGGTCTGATCACGCTTTGCTCTCCCTGAAATTTTATTGAGTCCCAGGCTCAAAAAGAACATGAACAAAGTTTGTCGGATGGCAGACCCTCTGCTTTTGCGAACAATTTACCTCTTAACGTTGTCCATAATGAAATAGATATTGGTTTTTGAGACCAAGACTTCCAAGAACTCCATAAATCCCCAGCTAGACCTTGTGCTTCTTTGGCAGTTCTAATTATGAAAAACCATTTTGGCCTATGCTCAAGCACGGGACTACATTTGTCTCTCCCAATCATCAAAACCATAGTATTGAAAGAGATAAGATTAAAGTCGTCGTCGTTATCATCATCATATCCTGAATTTTCGCATTGAAGCAGGGTTTGGTGGGGGGCATGATAGTACGCAGCTTTACTCCTACAATATAGAGAGGCTGTTTTCAGAAAGAGATATAGAGATAAGATTAAAGTGATGCAAAATATTATGTATGAGATGATTCATATCACTAGAAGCATTTCATCAATCAAGTAATAAGATCTTTACCTGAAATTGAAATTTTTACCATTTTTACCTTTTGTCATTTCTAGACTTATAAAGGACATTTTGGAGCCAAGAGAATGGCTAGAAAATTGTTAATTGTGGTTTCGTTTGGCCTTCTTTATTTTAGGATGCATATTTCTTTTGTAAATCTTATGAATGTTGTCAAAAAAAGTTAATATTTTGTAGCTAAATGAGATGCCTTAAACTCCAATTTTAATATGTGAGATTTGTGATTTATGGGTTATTAATTTTATGGGATCATAGGTTATATATACATTTTACTAGCTGTTAAATATGTTTCAAAGCGGGCACATTTTTCATTTTACTAGCTATTGACGATGTTCTAAAGTGCGTTAAAGCTAAGGCCACCCAAAATGATGAATTGAAATTTGTTGTAGGTTTCTTGAAATCTAACATATTTAGTAAACTTGGAGTTCCAAAACTCTTAATTAGTGATCAAATTATGTATTTTTGTAATCAGGCCATGGAAGCATTATTAAAGAAATATGGTATTACACATAAGATTGCATATTTCTTTTTAAAAAATATTTTAATATTAATATTAATTTCTTTTAGGTTTATTAATAATTAGTATAGACTTTTTATTTCATATAAAACTAAAAAAGAGTTAAAATTAATAATTAATATAATAAAATAATTTTCTTCTTTTATTTTAAGTGATTTAGCCCTCTTTTATTTTGTAGTGTATTCATACAATACCTCACCACCTAGTTTCCCTGCTCAACAACCACCAGTTGTACAATGCAAAAATTACACCACTCAGTTCATGTCATCTATTCCTACCATCTAGCCACCATCACACCACATACCTGTAAGAAAACATCTAGGAGCCTTCCTCTATGCTTTCTTTTGTGGTTTTTGGTTTGTCTTGCTTCCTCCTAAATTACAGCCACACTATTTAGGTTAGCAAACTCCCAACATCCACCAATTCTTTAGAACATGCTCGTTTCAACATCCATCACAAATTGAAGCAAGGAATTACTCAACACTATCCAATTGCCAGTAAATTTCCTCACTAAGAAACAAAGAACCATTGCCTCAAAAGCTTCCCATCACCATTTACACCCAACACTGGAAATAGTTGTATCTCATCACTACTGAAGCACCTTTTAGTAACCTTCAATTAAGTTTACTAGAAGTATGAATCAGCCATAGGAATACCCAAATATTAGACTAGGAGACTGATTACAGTGAACCACGAAAAGATAGGCTCTTGTTCCAAGACTTCAACATCCTTTTGACCTCTTAAATGCCCTTTTATAGTTCAAAATTAAGATTGCATAGTTACTTATGAAGTGTTAGAAATTTCTATAAGAGGATACTTAGTGATTTCCTAGATTTTCAAATTGGTAAATAAAACCCAAAAAAGATCCCTAGGAAGATTAAGAATTATAAAAGGTTAAAAGAAACCCTAAAAGAGGTAGCTAGAACATCAAAGGAAAGATCAAAAGGCAAAATTCTAAAAGAAAAAAATTGCAAAATTTTCTAATTGAAGGACAAGAAGAGGACATCCAGAATTTAAACTTCTATTCTATTCTATTCTATTCTTTCCTTTGTTATCGAATGTTGATTATGATTAAATTGAGATATATTTTGTCTATGGAATGTTAAGTTGTTTTAGGCTTTACTCCTAAATTATTTTTGTTAAACTTTTATGTTCTTGATTTAATAGAGATATGCTTTGTGGTAATTATTATTTTATATTTAATCCGAATTGACATATTAGGTTGAATTATCTATGTTATGTTGCACAATGAGAGTTAGTACCATATATAATAGACCTTTAAAAATTATATTAGTAGGTAATTGAAGAGAGATCTTAATTATTTGTTAGTTACCTATTGAATTACTTTAAATCTAATTAGGTAGTTAGCAATGGTTTTGAAAAATGCAATTTAATTTTTATCTATTTTAATTGAGATTACTTATTTAGATCTCAAGAAAAGATATTCATAATTATTGGATATCTAGGATTGGGTATTATTAAATCAAGAAGGTAAGGCAAAAACAAATCTATTATTGCTTTGTCATTTTGTTTAATTGCCAATTTTAGTTTGTTTTAGATCCACATTTATTCTATTGTTTACCTTAAACAAAGTGTATAAAAATTGTTAGATAATTAATCCCATTATTGTAGGAACAATACTGTTTATACTATAAAGATACGATCTGTATATTTATAGTATAGATAGAGTTATAGATTACACGACAGTAATTAAATAGGTTAACAACACCTTACATGGTCCTCCCTCCACGTGAGTGAGCATCACTAGTGATATAACATTAATGCACTAGTGTTTTGGTTATATTTGAGATAAATTATAATTTTATGTAGTTTATTGTTTTTAGGGTTTAAGATATTATTAACAATTAAAATTTTATTTGATAAATAATAATCATTTAAAAAAACTATTACAACTTCAGAAAACTTCGTCTCTCACGAAGACTTAAGCGACTTGTGTGGAAATTGTATGTGCATTTTACGTGTTTGTGGGGGAACAAGATCTTCTGTCTAGTTTTATGGTGTCTTATTGTGTTCAGTGAATCTCAGTCATTAATTTATGCTGGTCCCACGTAGGTCACACATAAATTAACATGGGGTCCATATAAATGAATGACTGAGATTCACTGGACACGATAAGACATCATAAAAACCAGACAGATGATCTAGACTCGTTTGTGGGTGGCTCGAGCCGTCCAGCGGAATCTAGTGCATGTATACGGTGCGCATGCAACTTAGGGCAATCTGGTCAGTTTGTTTCTACAGTAGATTTGTATGATCCACTACGAAGCTCATGTAATAGTCGTTCTATAAAAGATAAAAGAATATTAAAACGCATCGGAAAGATTAAGAGTAATGAAAATTTGACTTTTCAAGAGAATACTGCAGGAATCGAGTTTTAATATACAGAAATAGGAAATAGAATGTGAACATAGATGTTATCCGATTGTAAACCGTATATATCATCCAATTTTCTGAAAACGAACCAAGAAAACCCAAATCTCTATCACCAACTTCCATATATAAACGAAGAAGTATAACAAAGATTCGTATGGTAGCAGACAGCAGTCTTAAACCTTTTTTTTAGTGCTTCACCCTTTTCACTTCTTTCCATAGGCTTTAAATCTTTGAAAATAAATGTATATATCTACTGTATCACCACTGATTTCGGTGCACAGTTAGGCAATATCGGAGACTGTTACAACTACATTTATGAACCCTCGTATATTCAGACCCTGTCTCTCAACATTAACCTGTCTTCCCTAATCATCAGCAGTTTCAATGGACGTAATCTTTGAGCCCTCAAGAGGTCAACCTTTCTCGATTGAAGTGGGTTTCTTTGATAGTGTCCTTGAGATCAAAGAAAAGATACATAAGTACCAGGTAATATCCGTTAACAAGCAAACTCTGGTCTTCAATGGGCATGTTCTTCAGGATGATAAAGATGTAGAGCAGTGTGAAATTTTGCAGAACTCTCACATTCAACTCCTGATAGCCCCAGACGCAGAGAAAACTCAAATTAAGAGCGAAGAATCATTTTCTTCAGGAAAGATTCAGCTCAATGTCAACATACCATCTTTGAAAATGCATGTTCCAGTGGAAATGGATGCGAACGACACAGTCTTACGTTTGAAAGAGAAGATTCAAGAATTTGAGTCTCTTCCAGTCAACAGGTTGGCACTTTACTCAATCGGTGGAGAGTTGCAAGATCATTACTCTTTGCGCGATTGCGATCTAATCAATAACAGTGAGATTAATGTGAATTTAAGGCCATCTCCGACTGCTTCTGGTACATGTTTGACAGGTGGAAATATTCCAGGGTCGAAGAAGCTGAAAATAATGGTCTTGCCCATGTGTGGAACTAAGAAGATACCAATTGAAGTGAATGCCTTGGATAACGTTGGAGAGCTCAGAAAAGAACTTCAGAAGTTGCATCAGAAGCTTCAGTTTGATCTACCGCAGGAAGGTTACTTTTTCATATACAAACAAAATGTGATGGATGATGATCGGTCATTTCGTTGGCACCATGTTTGTCAAGGTGATACAATAGAGATCTTCAATGGAAGTGTTACGGGTGGATGCTGATGATCCTGGCATCGTTTAAGGGAGTGCATTTGAGCTTCATAGTTGTTAAATCAATTAAATCATTAGGTTTATAATCAAGCTTTTTTTGGATAGCTGTTTCTATCTCTGTTTCCTGGTATCTGAAAACATATTCATCTAAAAATAGTTGTAGTGGCTTTTGCGAACGTAATATAGAGGTGAAGTGTAGGTTCTCATATCAAGTTTGTTTCTTTTTTTTTGTCTTATAAACTCTTGAAATGGAAAAGATGGCTGCACTCACCAACGAAACAAGAAATCTTAAATCAGGGTTTTCGGTCAAGCCTTGGAGTCACTGTGGTTTCTGCAAACAATCTTGGTGATTAACTAACGTAGAGTCTAAATGTTGGGCTAGGTGACTTGGTTATAGTTAGATGGTGATGTTTGAGATACAAACCATTTTGCCGCATCAAATTAAATATAAAAACACTTGAGTTGAATAAAGTTGAATGATATATTTTTATAATTCCATTTTCTAAATAGTTTTAGATATGGAATCAAACTTTTCTCTTTTGAGAAATTAAAATAACAATTGATTAATCGTAAGAAGGAAGTTGATATAAAACAAACAGAACAAGTTAAAAGATTTTTTCCGATATCAAAAAGGGAAAATAAGACAGGAACTAGAACTTGGTCATCATACTGGTGTTTGTGTGATGACCAATTAAAAGAACTTAAAAGAACAATGGATTAATCATAAGATGAAGTTGATATAAAACAAGCAGAACAAGTTAAAAGATTTTATCTGATATCAAAAAGGGAAATCAAATCAAACAAGACAGGAACCAGAGCTTGGTCATCATACAGGTGTTTGTAAACCAAAAAGTAAACTTTTGAAGCCTTTTTGCAAGATATATTCCAAAAATTTGCAATATTTTTATGCATTAAGCAAGAATTTTATGAGCTATTAATTG
>JANKOE010000002.1:54366070-54378219 GCA_026284465.1 Erythroxylum citrifolium | reverse complement strand
AGCTAGGGCCCCTTGTCATCAGTTGGGACGTCCAACTAGCAAGGAGGATCCATAACAAATATTTAAAATGTTAGGTCTAATAAATATCAAGGAAGAGGTACGCATGCAAAAGGTGAAGCTACGGTATAATTTAAGTCATGCATTTTGGAAATTTAAGCACGTAACTCTCATGATTTAGCATATGAAAAGCACAGAGCTCCAATTCTCATATGTACCAAATTTATGATTCATTAACAGCTGTATATCATCTGTGAATTAAATGTCCTTAAGAACGCAATTCCTGTGGTAATGTCCCATTGGTATGTTTAACTTCCTATCTAAAGATACATATATACAAAATGAAGCCCCGAAAGAACAATTCAATACGTCAGGACCAATAGGATTCAGAAGGTTACTAGTAAATCATGTACTAGTACATATATACAATTTATGTTTTACATAAAGTACACTGAGAATTTTAAAAATGCTTTTAAGTTTCAGATAGCAGACAACCATTGAATAAAATATAAATAACATGCATATCGAGCCTTGGAAACTTTGAACATACTAATGACATGACTCTGGCATGGGAAAAAAACAGCGCAGATTCTTGGTACGTTAACTTATCTTGACTAACAATTATCATATATATATATATATATTCAAGAATTGTTGCTAGTATCAATAATCGAAATTCTTAAGCAAAAATGGATCTCTCGAGTATTGCATGCCCCAGCTCCAGCAACGGTAAGTTAATTTTCTTTACTCGAGAAACTTACCACAATCAAGAATAACTCTTAAGAGCTTTGATCATAATAATTTCTCGTTATTAGTATGTAAGATTGCAGCTAACTGCACTTCTTGAATATTACGTGACAGACCATGCAAGTGTTGATCCGGGAACGTGGTACAGAACATCCAATTAATGGAAATTCCAGATACTTCAACTGTCATTGAACTCAAACGAAAAATTGAGCAGCAATTTGGTATCGAAGTGGAGAGGCAAGAAGTCATGTTTAATCAGTTCAAACTAGACAGATATATGCAAACATTAAAGGAATATGGAATTTCAAATGGTAACAAAATCTATCTTTTCAGGAAAATTTTCGTATTTGGATTATTATGTCAGAATGTCGTTACCGAGTAATGATAGTTCGTAGTGACACCATCAGGGACTTAAAAGAGTTGATTCTGGCAGAGGATTTCTTTTATCCTGTTAGTCCAGATGCTATGAGATTCAGGGTTTCAGGCCAAAATGATTACATTGATGATGACGATGTAATGTTAGCTGTTTATGGGATAGAAGAGAACACAATGATACATTTATATCTGAATAATTGAAGAACTATGGTTTTTGAATAAGTGAAGAAATGTTATTCCTAAACGGTACGCAGTAACTAACGGGATTATCGAGTCCTGCGGTGTTGAATAATGAGGTTACTAATGCAATATCATGCGATAAGAGGCGGTTTTACCATTAAAATTTGATGTCGGGGAAATCAAGGTTTTATAAACCGGACCGGATTAGCTGGTTCAATTGAAAATACTCCGAACCGACCTGCTGTTGTTGGAGAAAATTACTACAACCTCAACAACAATAATAGGAAGAGAAATAAAGTGCAAGAAACTAAATCAACGTACATACAATTTACTTGGAAACCCTCTCAATTAGGGAAAAAATCACGATCCGAATCTCTACGGACTGAAATCAATCTACTATAATAATCAAGAGTACAATCAACAACTAAAAACAATAGTCTCAACGACAAGTATAATTATCTCTAGGTTCTACTACAAATTGAAAAACCTAATCAATTTAGTACTCTCTACAAACTCAAGAGATACTAACACCGAATATCTGTCGATGATGATCCAGTACTTTCTTTTGATTATCTCACCAAACAGCTGTCATCCTACATGCCAAAACAATAGAGTAGACCTCTCTTTTCTCCTCCTCTGTTATGGTTTTTATGGCAACCACTCTGTAGCAAAAAAAGATAAAGCCTATTTATCTCATCATAAATTGGCTTTTTCAATAAGCCACCAAAACTTACCAACAAAGCCCACCCTTGTAGAACTCACATAGCTAATGTTTGGAATTTGGGGAGATACTCAATAGTTATCTGGTTCGGTTTTATCTAGTAACCTCTCGTAATAAAACCAATTGATTTAGCTAAAAGAAGGCTAAACTTATTTCATTCAAACATCAAACGCTTTCCTCGCCATATTCACCATCTTCTCTTCAGTCACCATATTTCACTGTCATCTTGCATTTCTATCCATCTTTACTAGATCTCATCATCATCTTCCATTTCTGGCTATCTACCATCTTCGCCATATCTCTCTCAAAATGCCACCGGAGCTTCAAATAGAGGAGATAGATGTGGAAAGCTTCGGCAGATGGACGAGAGTCTAAAGCAGAAGCCCAATCTTTCTGCTGCTTTATCTCTTGAAAACAAGATATGAGGAAAGAATGTCGTATGACGTATAGGAACTAGATGGATGGAGGAGTGAGAGTTGATGAATGGTTTTTTTGGTGAAACTCTGATTATATTGTCAATCCATATTTCTATAGAATTTGAGTCTTTTCAGATTACTGTTATTCAAAATTTCTTAACAAATATAGATAAGGATTGTTTGTATAGAATTCGTGATTGTTTGTATAGAATTCAAGTATCTCCAGTGATTCAAGGCTTCTTAATAGATAACAGATAAGGATTTTTGGTATAAATTTCAAGTACGCTCAGTTTTGCTATTATTCAAGGTTTCTTAACAGATAACAGGATAATTCGATGGCTTTATCTACAAGAGTACTAACCAAAGGAGATTTCTTCTTTATTCTAATCTATTGTATTATATATACTCTCTTAAAGTATTCAATTTGTTGATCTAAAACTGAAAACTACACTTGCTAACACTTGGCCATTTGAGGTGGACCACACTGATAAGTGAATAACATTTGTTCACCATTTTTTTGTTCTCTTGTTGGTCATCTGTTGGTGTATATGTGTGGTCATTTTGAGTTTATATGGATGTAGTTGATAAATAGTATGGGATATATCAGATGTGAATAATTTGAAAAGTGATCTAATTATTTTTACTTCTATACTCTCCTTAGTATTTTTACAACAAAAGCTAACATAAAAAGACATCATTGCATCAACTCCTATTGGAACGACATCGTTACACCAACAACACACTCATTATACCAAAACATTGTTGTTTGAAACAGAGGTAAGGATCTTACCCTTCTGCGCATCAAATGTTCTAGTATTACCTAATTAGGGTTATGCGATAGGAGATTGGTGTGATCGGAGATAGTTATCATTGCACCATTGTGATTTATAAGGATTTCAAGCACCAATAATATTCAAGTGTTTATGTGCATCTAATTACTTCACTTTGTATTTTTAGTTTTTTAATAATTTTTAATTGTTCCATAATTGAATTTAATTTGACATTACTAGAAATTATATTAACTCTCTTAATATTAGCAATTATTTTTATTTTTTAAAAAAAATAAGTCAAAGAAAATACTAATATAAATTTTTAATTACTCATATAATAATTTGTGAATTGAGTTATTTATTTTACTTATTAACATTAATTACTTTTTTTTACTATAATATAAGCTATTAAGTTTAGTATAACCTCTAATTCATTGATTTACTTTGTTATAATAATGGGCTACTTCTAAATTAATTTACATAATTTTATTGGAGTCAATTAATAGAAATAGAAAATTTTATCCTTTTTATAAATATTCATGTCATAGTTATTCTTTATTATATAAAAAGCAAAGATCTTTTAATCTTTTTTTGGTTATTTTGGTATATATTGTAAATTATATATTTTACTTATTAACGTTAATTACTTTTTGTTTATGCTTGTGACTGTCATTTTCTATTACAATTGATGATGAGAATTAGTTAAGTAGGAGACTTTTACTATGACGATAGTATACCCAATTTTTTTTTTATACTTTTTAGGTTAAGTCATACTATGGAATCATTAGAAAAAAAATTCAATATATATTGCATCCTCTACTTTTGGTGAGTCCGATCTAGTATGAAATTATTTTTCTTCTTCTCAAGCATCTAATGGGAATATAGAATATAACTATATGTTTTGCAGTAGAATATTTAAAGGGCGAGGAATTTATAGAATGAAAGAACATCTTGGTAGTGTTAAAGGTAATATTGCTTCATACAAAAAAGTACTATTTGAAGTACGTGATGGCTTTGGTGTAAACGATCTAGAAGGAGGGGTTGAATAGATCTTTAAAGCTTTTCGTAGATTTCTACAATAAAATCAGAAGTTAATACACACAAAACCAAATTAACTAAATTTAAATGTAACGAGTAGGGAAGAAGAGCAAACACTGTTTTTATAGAGGTTCGGTGCTAAGACCTACGTCCTCTACTTAAGCTCCCACATAGGATTTGGCAAACCACTTTACTTGTACACTTTTTAGTTCAGTGTGAACTTTTACACCTCACTTGAATTCAGGCTCAAGTAACCCTTACAATCCGATTTGTTTTCCCGGCACAAATCCTACCACAAAAGTGATTCTACTCTAATCACTCAACTCACCAATACAATGAGAAAAAGATGAAAGAACAATGCTCAATACAGATTTGGAATAAGCTAAGAGCAATGGAGAACAACAATGTGAATAATGATCAGTATGCCTTTTTGCAATTAAACCTCTTAACACTTTGATCTCTTAATCTATTATTTATTTGCAGGCTTCTATGAGATAAAGACGTTGCAAATGGATATGTAGCCGTTGCTTGATTTATCATAGACGTTCCCTAACTTTCTCCTTTCCTTTTGTGAATGATTCGGATGAATCTTGTCCAGTTCTACCTGTAAGTCGACTTGCCGTTGTGTGTAAGTCGACTTATGTCTCTTCGATAACTCGACTTATGTAGTATAAGTCGACTTGCTTCAACGTACTTCATCTCCGCTCTCCTATAACTCGACTTATATAGTATAAGTCGACTTGTGTGTAACTTGTAAGTCGACTTGTGTAATGTAACTCGACTTATGACAACGTTTTTCGTAAGAACTTCATCTCCGCTCTTTGATAACTCGACTTGTGAAGTGTAAGTCGACTTGTGATATACTTGGTTGACTTGTTGCTGCCTCCAACGGATACATTTGATCAAATCTTCACTTTTAATGACTCAATCATGTTGAAGATTGTTTCCTTCTTGATTCCTCAATGATTTATAATGTCTTTTAGATTTCTTTCAATCCAAAATACCAGCAAGAAATTTCTTAACCAATTCTATACATTTTGTTATTATCAAAACATAAGTTGAATTAAATTTGTCGACCACCATTGGTCCAACATTTGGAAATTATTTGCAGCAACAAGTAAAAAAGAAAAGGGAAAAATAAAGAGAATCATGATATATCACTTGGAGATGATGAAGCACGACAATTACTAGATAAAGGAAAAAAGGAAACTACTATTGACATAGATTCTTATGTTCCTTTAAGAACTACTCCTGGTTCTCAACCTAGTCTAAAAAGTTCTTTGATTCATAATGATATTTTTTTTGTGATGTAAAAGAGCATGTGGTAGATGGTTCTATCATTCATGCATTCCTTTAGATGTTTTAAATTCATAATATTTTCAGGAAGCAATAAATGTTACAGCAATGATAGGTCCAGGATTTAAGGTACCTTCTTATTATGAGATGTGTGTGCCTTCACTTCAAGATTTAAAAAAGGAATGTCAACTAATTGTGAATACATATAAGTCTAATTGGGAATCAACAGGATGCACTACTATGGCAGATGGGTCGACCAATCAAAGACAAAGAACCTTAATTAATTTCTTGGTTTATTGTAATATTGGAGCAACTTTTATCAAGTCCCTTAATGCTTCTGATATATGAAAAAGTGCTAATGCTTTATTTGAATTATTTTCTAAAATTGTCGAGTGAGTTGGACCAAAGAATGTTGTGCATTGTGTTACAAATAAGGCAACTCATTATGTATCAGTTGGGTACTTATCACAATCAAAGTATGGACATATTTATTGGTCTCCATACACTGCTCATTGTATAAATCTTATTTTAAAAGATAGTGGTGGAATGGACCTTATTTCTAATCTTGCTTCACGCGCATCTAAGATTACAATTTTTGTGAATAATCATATCACATTTTTGTCATAGTTAAGAAAGCAAGAAGATTGGGTTGAGATTGTGCGTCCTGCTACTACTAGCTTTGCAACTACAATTATTACTTTAAAAAGTGTTTATGAACATAAGCAACTAGTTCAAAATAGTGTCAAGTAAACACTTTTCAAGTCATAAGTTATCAAAGAGTAAAAAAGGAAAAGAAGTTTGTGCTATTATTCTGGATAATAAATTTTAGGATGCTTGCTTGATCATTGTGAAGATTGTTGCTCCGCTTATAAGGTTGATGGGGATTGTTGACTCAGATGAGAAGCCATCTTTGGCGGTATATATATGATGACATGTATAGAACTCATAAAACAATTATAAATCTTTTTAAAGGAAAGGAGAAATTGCACAAGCTTTATGTAGATATTATTGACCGACAATGGGATAAGCATCTTACTTAAAGGATCCACTTAGCAACTTTATTTTCTCAATCCTTATTACTTATATAGTGGAGATGCATGTACAAGTAATATTATTGACGGTATGTTTGATGTGATTGAATGCAAAGGTATTTTCTCTATTGAAGGAAAATCATAAGCCATAAATGAAATTAAATTGTATTGTGAAGGTTTTGGGAGTTATGCTAGATCAATAACAAAGAGATAACTTATAATGAAAAAAATGCAGCTTGGTAAGTTTTTATAGTTTTAATTCATTCTTTACTTATTAATAATATATTTTTTATTTTTCATAACTATTAATTTAAAATATAGATGAGTGGTGGAGATTATTCGTGATAGTACTCCAATGTTGAGAAAACTTACTATTAGATTATTCAGTCAAACAACTTCGGCATCAGGTTGTTAATGTAATTAGATTGTTTTTGAATGTATTCATACAAAAAATGAAATCATTTGGAACATTATAGACTTAATGACCTTACTTACATTACTTAAAATTTAAGAATGAAAAACAGGTATTTTATAGTTTTGTTTTTATTTCAATAATTTTATTTTTATTATTAACTTTATAGTTTCTCTATTATATATTCAGAGCGTTTAGTAAAAAGAGAACATATGATCCAGTTGATATTGATTGTATTAAACATACTGATTTTTGAATCGAAGAAGAAGAAACATCATTTGATCTTGATTATAATGAACTTAAAAAGGCAATTTATCAAAAAAATGTGTTTGCCACAACAAATGAATTCAAAACATCTACTAATGGTTAGTTCATATCTTATTTTTATCATATTTAAGTTAAAAGTCTAATGTATTACAAATTTACAATTGAGAATAATTTAATACATTACTAATTTGTAATTTATTTGAATGTAGTAGAAGAAATTGATGCAAATACTTTGGATGAAAATGTAGTTTACGAGTCTTTAGATAGCATTGGAGAATTTGTAGCTTTTGAAGATGATGAGACACAACCTCCTTCAAAAATACGATTTTGATTTTTATTGTTATTTTAAATTTTATATTAGAGTCATATTTATTTATTATTAGTTTATTATATAAGAATTATTATATAATAATAGACATTGATATATTTTTTTCCAATATGATATAATATTTTTATTTACTTTTATAAATTTTATTTATTATTTATTATATAGCAGTTTTTAGCAGTTTAATACTGGTTGAATCATTAAACCTTAAACCTTTCCTTTAACCGGTTTGAAGTTTGGTCCGATTTTTAAAACACTAGGGGAAACTTACTATCTTAGATGTACTAAATGTAAACAGAGGAAGAACATGATATTATAGATTTTGTGAGATCTGACACTTTTTGACGTTTTGATTTTATACTTCAATAAAATTTAATATTTTAGAAACTTTTATAGGGCTTATTTGGAAAATAGTTTATCATTTATTTTTTGGCTGATTAAGATGTATTTGGCTATTTGGTTATATCAAACAACCAATAATTATGTTTGGAAATTAATGGATTGGGTTGGTAGATTGAACTTAATCTTCTATTTTTGAACATGCTACTATGAAGAGTGTTTTCAAACAGTGGCTGAAAAATTAAGGGAAGAAAAGAACATTGTGTCCAAAGGTTACAATAAAATGTAACCATGGGCAACTTCAATTTCTTCCTCTATTAAAATTCTTCTTGTTGAACGTCCATATGTTCGTCCAGGATATGTAAAAATAGATAAGTTACCATCAGAGTCACTCGTTCCTCCCCCATCGTCATTACGAGCAACTTTTATTTCTCTTGTATGAACATACGACTCAAAATAATGTGAACAAAATGTACTAGCTTCCTCCACTAAATAAGCATTACATATCGAACCTTTAACTCTAGCCTTGTTTTTGACATTTTTCTTCTAGTGATGCAAATACCTATAATAGAGAATATGGTTATTACAATTTAGTAGTTAAAACATGTTACTACTTCATTTACAATATTTTTTTAGAATTACCTCTCAAATGGATACATCCATCGATATTAAACTGGACCGGCTAGTTTTTCCTCATGTGCTAAATGCATAGGTAGATGCTCCATGCAGTCAAACAAGCTTGGAGGAAAAATCCCTTCTAATTTGCACAAAGTTATTGGAATTTTCCTTTCTAGTTTTTCCATTTCAACCAACTTAATTTTAGATCATATTAAACTTTTGAAAAACAAACTTAATTATGTTATTACTTCCTAAACCTTATTCGGTAGAATTATTCTTTGTATAAACGCATGACAATCATGACTTTTCATCCCAAATAATTTGTACTTCCTCATGTCCACACACCTTGACAAGTTTGAAATATAATCATGGGGAAACTTTATACTTTTCAACCATTCACACAAAATTTCCTTTTGTTCTTTGTCCAAAGTGTAACATGCTTTTAGATATTTACTGGTGCGAAGATCTTTATGTAACTCATTTCTTCTACAAAAAAGTTGCAAATTAGCTCGTGATTTTGCATTGTCTTTTGTCCTCCTTTCAATGTTCATTATGGTATTGAACAAATTGTCAAAAATATTTTTTCCAATATGCATCACATGTAGATTATGACGTATTAAATTAGTTTTCCAATATTGCAAATCCCAAAAGATGCTTTGTTTTTTCCAACCAAAGTTCTTACTAATGCTTGTATTTACTTCATCAGCTTCAAATTCTGTAACTTTCAACAAGCCTAATTCCTCAACCTCCTGCAAAATCTCTTCACCAGCTTTATGAGGGGGAGGAGGTGTTTTTACCATCCTATTCTTAATGAAATTTTATTTATTGCGTCTAAATGGATGGTCTAGAGGAAGAAATTTTCTGTGATTGTCAAACCAACAAGTTTTGCCCCCGTTTGGAAGATAAAATGCATCAGAATCATTGCCATAATAAGGACAACTCAATTTTCCTACTGTGCTCCATCCACACAACATGGCATATGCTGGAAAATCACTAATGGCTCCCATCAAAGCCACTCTCAACACAAAATTTTGTTTCAGAGACACATCATATGTCTGCACAGCATATTCTCAAAGATGTTACAATTTGGATATCAATGGTTGTAAGAATACATCAATTCTATGCTTTGGATTTGTAGGCCATGGCACAATCACTGTGTTGGACCCCGATCTTTCAGTGAAATTTAGAAATAAGAAATGATATAAAATCAGTGTTTTATATATGCATTGTGTAATGGAAGTATTAAGAAAATTATGAGAAAAGAATTATGAGTTTCTGATGTTTCGGGTAAATTGTGAAGATTTGATGAGTTTTAAAAGTTCAAGTGGATGAGTTGATTGAATTGGAAGTTAAAAAGTAAGAATAAAAAAAAGTATGAAAATTTGAAGAATTTAGAAAGTTTGACTTTTTGGTCATAGAGAGTTGACTTTTCGATTTAGGCTAAATTTGAGAAAAAGATCTTCATGAAACTTATAGCTCCTGTCAAGAGCTTTCTGTAGCCACAAAGTTTGATATTTTTCGATATCGGGAGAAGAAGTTATGATCAGTCAAAGTTTAAGTATTATTTTTGCTTGAAGTTTGACTTTTTGGAGATAAAAGTTGACTTTTTAATTTAGGCAAAATTGGAGAAAATGATCTACTGGAAACTTGTAGTGTTTGTTAACAGCTTTTCGTAGCCATTAAGTATGCAATTTTTCGATATCGGGGCTAAGAGTTATGAAATTTGAAAGTTTGGATGTGTTATAGGTTAACTTATGAAATGACAGAAACTTTGAGTGGATCTTTGACTCCCTTAGAGGACAATTTGATTTTTCAGTTCTTCAGGGAAGTTGTAGAACTTCCTTTGATCTTTCTTCCGACACCAAATTTTTCAAATTCCGAGTTCGGGATCAAGAGTTACGATTTTTGAAAAATTCGATTATGTTTGTATAATTGAAGTTCTGTTATTTGGTTTTCGATCCGACCCTTTTTCAATCTTTCGCTTAAAATATCTTCGTCCGACATCCGATTGACTCGATTTTTGAAGCGTTAGATTCCTAAGACAAGTAATTTCATTTTCATGAAGAATTATGAATTTTAGGAGATTGAATTGAAGATAATTGAATTGAAATCAAGTGAGTTGAGAAAGTTTCTGAACATGGTTCAGTACTTTGCGAAATTTGGGAGCTGTGGAGCTCCGATTGAGTCGATTCTTGAGGCCAAATAAAATTAAGATATGGGGCTACAACCATGTGAAGGGATCGAATTTCAATTTTGTCCCTAAGGTCGTTAATGTTTGAGTCAAAGTTGGGTTAATATTCAGTCTCAGATTTTGTGTAGGTTCGATAGTAATTCGGTCATAACTCCTTAATGTTTGATCCGAATTGAGCATTTTTGGTGTCATTTTTTAAGAGGAGACATAGAGGAACAATTTTCAAGAAGAAATTTTGTCCAAATTATTTCGTTTTGCCACTCAAATTTAGGACGCAAGTTATCAGTTTTTCAAGAATGTGTGCAGGGGCAAAGATGGAACATCACTTAAAAGGGTTAAGGTGTAAGTTTAAATGGAGGGGCAATTTGGTCAATTACCCCTCATTAAATGACATGGCACTAAACATAAAGAGGGCTGTCGTTTTGTAGTAGGAGAAGCCGATTATTAGAAGAAAAAAGAAGAAGAAACGAAAATGAGAGAAAAGGAGAAGAGAGGTTCGGCCATGGTGGGAGAAGGAAGAAGAAGAGTGGAGCAAGTTCGATTTTCATGGGTTTCTTAGAGGATTTTCGTTGGTTTCAAGAGGAAAAGGGTAGAGGAAGATGATGGTTGCCTTTGAAGCTTGAAACATACGAAAATGGTGGGAAAAAAAGTAAGAGGGAGAAGATTTTATCTTTGAATCTTTTGATGAGTTTATGGTTTAGATAGGTTAAGGATGTTATGGATTTGAGTTTTCCTATGATTAATTTATGAGATTTTGCTAGGATGGTAGTTTGTTATGGTGAAAAACAAAACCTAGAGAGAGAAAGGGTTAGAGGAAGAAGAAGATGTTGGTTTTTCAAAGGGGTTTTTGGATTCTAAGCTAAATATCGGAGTTTCTAACCTATAGGAACTATAGGTTGGTTAGATTGGAGGTGAATTAGGGTTATGCCATTTTCATGATTTTTGAAATTTTGGAATTTTTGGAAATGTCTTGATTTAGATGGCTTGAGAATGTGATGAATTTGGAGTTCCAATAGTTAATTTAAGTAATTATGTTATTTATGATGTGAATTTGGATGATTATGGCTTAGGTATATTTTTAATTGAAGGAAAGAGGGAAGCTTTGGAGAAATCGAGGTGTGGACAAGATACTAGCATGGAAATAAGGTGAGTAATGTATTTATATTTTGAATTATAAGTTCGTTATGCATTTTCGAAAAATCAAGGATAAAAATGTTTTGAAAAATTATTATTTCCGAATGATTTATTTTGTTGATTTTTGTAATGATTTAAGCCATTGTTAAGGATGGGTTCCGAATGATTTTGAGAAAATGAAAGAAAGAAAGTATCGGATTTTGGTATTGATTCCAAATGGTTTGAAAAATTGTTCCAAGTTCTAAGTGTTTGAAAATTTGGATTTCCGAATATTTTGGAATTGATTTTAAAA
>JANKOE010000002.1:54195621-54215648 GCA_026284465.1 Erythroxylum citrifolium | reverse complement strand
CATAATATATTATTAACAACTCATAATGTTAATACATGAATCACAAATGTTCATTGGCCTAGGGCACACTACTAACACCTTACTCCTGCTTACATCAGATAGTAATTGAGTTGCCTCTCAAAAACTTCTTACAATATAAGTTTGTTAACTCTCATGAATAGGTATGTTTCCATATTGTAACATCTTCCTCATAATTGAGATAGGTGTGCATAAGTTTAGCCTTAACGTGATTTGGTATAGGATAATAATTAAATAATTGCCTATTAGAGAGTACCAATACAACTATGGCATCGCCGTGTATCACTAATTTTAAACTATTTAAGGAATCTAGCTTCTTTAATGGATTATTAGACAACCAATAGTCTTCCCAGAATGTGGTTTTCTTACTATTGCCTATAAGATTAACTGTCACTAATCTAACCATGTCTCTTGTTTTTAGGATAGCTTACATCATATAAAAAACACTAGAGGAGGGGTTTTAGGTGTCGATTCTTTTATGCTTGAGGTAAAATTCATGTAGCCTCTTAGACCACCAAGATTGTCTATTCTTGCACAATCTCCTTAACCTCTTGATCAGTAGGATTGTATTCAAGGTTCTACAGGGTAATATGTTTAAACCACCCCCACTCCCTGGAGTGCACACATTAGGCCATTTGATCTTGACTTTACCTTTAGAAGTATTGCACCCTGACCATGAGAAAGCTTTAAAGATCTTATTAATATTCTTTATTATAATGTTGGAAAGGCTGTATGAGTAGCCCATTAAACATTATTGGAATTGAGAATAAAAAATGGGTTTCTCTTTACCAATAAGGGACAAATTTATGTTGCTTCAGTTTGATATTCTAGATTTAATTTTATCAATAAGGAAATGATACTCCTTACTTGCCAACCTTGAGTTAGAAATAGGAATGCCAAGATAAATCAAAAGAAGATACTACATTCTAAAACCTTTGATTGTTCTGATATAGAGTTCCTAATCCCTAGCACTTCTAGAGAGATATATGGCACTTTTGGTGCAGTTGACTTCATATCTTAATAGCCTGTTGAAGACTTTGAGCGTTGTTATAAAAGCCATGATTAAATTTATATCGACATTAGACATGAGTATCAAGTCATCTACAAAACACATAATGGATATACCAATTATTTTGCATTTTAAGGGATATCAAATGCTTAGACTTCTCTATTACTATTTTGGAAGCCTATTAAAGACTTTTGTAACTAGAGCAAAAATATAGGTTGATATGTGATCACCTTGTCGAATACCCTTGAAGCTTTTGATTATTTTGGTGGGCTAACCATTGATTTAGATGTTGAATTTTTTAATAGTGATGCACTATCTAATCCGCTAGATGAAATGCTGAGGGAATTCCATGACAGATGAGTGTTAATGATGAAATACTAACTTACAATGTCATATGCTTTCCTTGTATCAATTTTAAGGATGCAATTCTTCCAGCTCCTCTTCTTGAAGTAGTTTCTTATCAAATCTTACAACAATAAGATGTTGTCTCCTATGATTATGCCTAGCATATAAGTACTTTATGATTTATCAATGTATTTGTGGAGTATTTTCTTCCTTATATCAGCTAGGATCTTTGTAATTAGCTTGTAAATGATGTTACAACATGTAATTAGTCTAATTTCTGAATAGGTTTCTACTCACCACCTTTAGGAATAAGAGTAATGAAGGTGAGAAGGACTCCTTTCCTAAAAAAACTTAAAAACAAAATTAGCAACCATTGATTTAGTTATTATCCAGGTCTTCACAAAGAAGTTTTGATAAATGATTATTTGACTATATTTATATTCCCATATTTAATATGTTTGCTTATTATTTAAGAGTTTTATAGTATTTTTGGTACTTAATTTGCTTCAAGTGTATTTGTAGGTAATAATTGCCTTTATGAACCAAAAGAAGAAGAATTTAAGCAAAATCATAACATAAAATGAAGATTTGAAGCAATTATGGACTTATACGTTCGTGTATATGTGACTTTGTAAGTCTCTATAAATGTGTGAAACTTTAACAACACATTTCCTGCCTATTTAGAGCTACATACCTATATGTGTTGACATATACGGCTATGTATATTGCCCATGTAAGTCACTAAGCCCATGTAAAATCATAAATTCAGGTATTTTTAGAGATACAAGGTCATTTACAAGACCGTGTAAGAGAATGTATATTCCAGAAATCTTAGTAAATCTCCGTATTTCATATTTACTTGAATGATTTTCATATTTTTATCTTTAAATCATCAAAATTTAATCTTTAGTAGTAATTTATTCTATTATCATTAAAATATGGGTTATAGTCTCTCTTATTTCAATAGTTAAATTTTAAAATTTTGTTTATAATATACTATTTTTAGTTTAATTTTAAAAAAAATTGAGAATTAATTTATGCATTCAAATTGTTACTTTAACATCTTTATTAGGTTCTAATAAATAGGAGTTACTGGGTTTTTTAAAATGCACATTGCTGAATATATGTAATCTCTCCTTTGTTAACAATCTTCTTCTCTTATATGGAGATTATTCTGTTTTATTGAATTGCCTAATTAACTCACTAAATTCATTCAGTTTGCTCTCTAGTTTGAGCATGAATAAGGATAAAAGTGTCCTTCTACTATTAGCTAATGCTACGCATTTATTAGTTAAATGATCTATAATTGTAAAACTCAGCATAAACCTTTTATTTTCTATTACCTGGAGATGTCAATTACCTCTAAAAGATTAACTTATAATGATTGTTAGCCCCCCTTTGATATGGTCAAAATGAGAATTGGCCATTAGTTTAATAAAAGTCTCTTATTTATGAGAAGAGTGCATGTAATTATATCCGTTCACAACAGTCTCCTTATATATAAAACTTCCTATTTGATGTTGCCTAGGAAAATAACCAACATATGGAGAAGCTATTAAGAAACTTCCTTTGTTCTAGGAATCTTTCAAGGAAGCCCCATACTAAGGTCAATTAGGAACATGTTTGCATGCTAAGGCTTAAGGGTGGATCTAGAATATAATCTATTTTGATGAAGAACAGTGTCCTATTTGTAAAGAGAATTTACAATATTATTTTTAATCATAAATATTTATTGGTTAAATGAGTTCATGAAAATTACTTGAGGGGCAAGAATATATGGAGCTTTAATAAAAGAAGTGGTTCCCCATATTCCATAATACAACTGTTAAACTCAGAGACATCATGAAAAATGAATTAAAATCAAGATTAGCAATAGTGAGTCTTTTCAACTTTGATATGACAAATGGAGTGAAGTTGATCTTCTCTATCTTCTCCACTCCTTTAATAATATTATACTAACATTCCTAAAGAATGCTAAGGTCAAAGTCCTCATAAATGGTGAAGAATGAATATGTAATAGAAGGGGAAGTAACACAATTCATAGTTACGTTCTTGGTTACTATCCTTGCACTAATATAAAGGAAAACATATATATTTAAAGCATCCTTTTGTTACCTTTACCGATAAGCGTTGCTAAGAAATTTTAATGCCATTATCTCTCAAGATTAGTTAGTATAAACTTATTTGGAACAAGTTTCAAGCCCCGACATTGCCTTTATCTCTTGACTTGCTATTTTAAACAAGTTGAACACCTTAAATTTCTTAAAGGTATTCCCAATCTTGATCTAAGATGTTGCATATGCCTATAATCTATAGAATCCGTAAACCATATATTCTTTAGCAGCTTGTACTCTAATAAGCTTTGGTTAAAAGTTTAGTAATTATGTGATCATATCTACAATGAAATTTAGTAGGAGAGAATCATTGCTTAGACCTCTGATCCTTGATGTCTAACAAGGATGACCATTCCCTGTCCATGATAGCTTTCAAATTTATAGTTTAGTCACTTCAGAAGGAGAGAAATATGTGATTATTTGAAAATCTTAGGAGATTCAAATCTTAAAGCAAAAGAACAATACTTGGATTAGAGAGCTTGTTTTGTTTAAGGATAAGGATCTCAAATTATCCTTGCATCTTATCCATAACTTCAATCTCTAAAAGTTGCAATGTATGCAGTAGTTAAAAGACTTAATTCTTACATATGTGTAGTGAAGTAGTTGTTATTTCTTTTCTAATTGATTACTTTTCTAATTCATATTTAGTATTTCCTATGTTTTGTTCAATCTTCTCTAGTAACATATAGAAGACGACATCAGTACTAATCCTTTTATAAGGCTTTGCCTTTTCCTTTAGAAGTTCAATGTTCTTTAATTTTACAAAAATTACATTAAATATGAATTTTAATTACTTTAAATTATTATATACATTATAAACCTATTTTAAATGATTATAATGGACCATATAAAACATATGATATAAGTTATATAGAATATAAGTAGAAGACAATAAAAAAGATCAATGGATTTTTCAAATATCGTGTTTTTAGAGTTCTAATGGAACCAAACTTATATATAGTAAACTTATAATATAAAATCTTAAAATTTGAAAATTACTTCATAAACTTTTAGAAATGCATATGAAATATTTAATCTATGTCATTTAGAATATAAAATGAGGTTAATATAACATGATCTACTTCTGTTTTTTAAAGCTCATTTAGCCTCAATCAAAACTCTAATAGAATGTCTTCAGCTTTTTAAAAGAATTTGAGGTTTGGAGTTGAACTTCAACAAGACTCACTTCTTGATCTCTAAAGGAACCTTAGGTATGGAATCTTGCGTTATAGAATTACTGGAATGAGTAGAAAGCTTCCTCCTCTTTTGTATCTATATCTTTGTATATCCACAAGAAGGTTGGGTTTCTTATAATGCTTTACTCTAATTGAAAAAGCCCAGAAAAAACTCTCCTCTTGGTTTAATAAATCACTTTCTTATGCGTGAAAACTTCAATTGATTAAGTCTATTCTCTCTTCATTACACATTTATTTGAGTTCACATATCTTTCCTTAAAAAAAGTTAATTAAAGTGTTAGAAAGATTGTTCACAAATTTTTTATGGAGTCACCATAATTAGGTGAAGGTGTTTGCTAAAGTCAAGTAGTCAGATATTTGCTCTCCTAAAGAAAAGGAGGTATGGGGGTTAATGATATTAAGGTAACCAAATTAGCCTTAATTATGAAAAGATTACGGCGATCTGAGAGGACAAAACTTCACTTCGGATGAAATGGATTCATATTTATTTCTTGAAAGGCAAAAGCATTTGAAAGGTGCAAAAGAGTCCTTCAAATTCTTGGTTTCTTGGTCAACTCCTACAACTTAGAGACCTTGTTAAAGCTGATAGTACTGCATTGTAGTACTACACAAACTAACTAGACCTACAATTATAGTAGTGGTGAGTCTAAGTTGACCCCACAAACAGTATGTGTAAAACTTTTGAAAAGAAGATTATCGGTGTTCAGGTTTTTTAGGGCCGGGTTTTGGTTTGGTTTTCGAATAAGAAAATCAATCAAAACAAAAATAATAAAAAATTAAAGAAAACATTTAAAAGTGATGAATATATGTGAAACTCAGTTCCTTATTTAATCTCGGCCTATGCACAATTTCACATATGTCATTGTATTATCATATTTACACCTCTCTTTAGATTATTGATCGTGAATTAACAATATGCTCTGTTAATCCTGAGTTTTCCTTAGGTCGTAGTTAATTAAGAAGAGCTAATTAATTAACCCTAACTATTGGATAACCAAGAAATAGCTCTCTAAGTTTAATCGGATAGTTGTGTTATAAATGAGAAAAATAGACCAATCTAAGTAATAATCACATAAGCTCAGACAATTTAACTCATGCTACGTTATCTCTAACTATTTAATATCGTTAATTGCCATATATGACTTCAAACACGACTATTATGTATCGTATTCAAGTTCTGGCAATGGGTTTTCATAGAAAACAATTCAATAGAGCATAAAAATCATTCTTACACAATACCCAATCATTAAGCACAAGATAATGTAAACAACTCGAAAGGAGGGAAAGAAAATAATACACAATGACGTATGCGTAAATGTGCTCCTCAGTGTCAAGTTCACCTCTGAATCAACATTGAGAAGGTTAGTCCTCCATCTTCTTTATAAGTCTCCAAGAATTAGCTCCTATAGCCTCCATTTTTGTTGAAAAACTAAGAGAAAATGATGAAGATTTGCGCCTGTCTGTTGCTATCCAAGTTCTCTTAGTTGCTCACTTCTAGCCACCACACACATTCCATATCCAAGAAGAATGGTTGTCGGTTCTTTCCCTTTTTTTGTCCAAGCTATCACCCCTTCTTTGCATATTCAAAAGCTAGGTTCAAAGGGAGTGGGATAGCTAGCAAGAAACGAAGAGAAGAAGCTACTCCACTCTCTTGGTTCTTCTCTCTTTCTTTTTCTCCAAGTGCAGCTGAAACTCCCTCTTTATTGTCCAAAGGCTAGATTAATTTGAATGGACAGGTGGCCTCAAACTGATGGAAGCTTGATGATTTAGCTACTGTCCAATTTTACCCTCCTTCAACCGCACATCTCACCTCCATTTTATCTTCAACAAAGCTAGGTTAAAATGGAATATCTATGTTAAATGGAAAGTTGGATTAAATGGACAGTTGTCCATTTTCACCTCCATTAATTGAATTGTTGTTAAATATAGGCTAAAAACTAAGGACAAATTGCATGGTGAATTACAAGAATGTTTGTAACCACAAATGTAACATTTTAATTGTTACAGTTGTGGTCTTACGGTTGTAACAATTTAGTTATTATAGCCATGGTCTCAAGTACTATATTTTTATGCTCTATTTTGTCTTTTCTTCTTGTAATCTTCTTCTTCTTCTTACTCCATGAAGACAATAAGGTATAAACATTAAGAAGATGACTCAATGAGTATGCTTTTAGGTCACTTTAGCTCATTCACTTCCCAAATGTTCCTAAAATCAAATATGAGCTAAAATGAGTATCTGAAGCATTTTAAGAGATTAATCACTAAGTGTAATGGATTAAATGTATAAAAAATTAAGCACATATTAGCTTATATGTTTTGAAAAGTGGGAAATGGTGAGAATTGTTCAGTTTGGTCTGATAATTGGACAAGTTATAGTCAATTGATCCAATAGTTTGGAGTCTTATCAGCTATAACATTAGGCTCATTGGGTGATAAGGTCTCTAAACTAATAGAGATCAATAATTAGGCTCTATCCCAGGCTTTATTAAGATACAAACCTGCATAATTACTTGATATTCATAGTCCTAATAGTTTCTTTTGGAAAGGAAAGCCAATTTCTGATACTACCAACAAGGTACCAGAAGTTTGTTACAACCTCTAGGTTCCAAGGTATCTTGGCATATCATTTTATGGAACAAGTATTTGTTCCTAAAGAGCTTACTGTTGTTAATAAAAAATAGACTCAGCATAATGGACAGATTGCATTTTCTGGCAGTAGATATGAGTTGTTCTTTATGAAAGGATTATGATGAAACCAAGGATCACTTGTTTTTTGAGTGTCACTTTGCTTTTGGTGTTTGGACTGAGATCCAAAGATATTGCCAATAGGACCTCTTAGGAAATTCATTCTTAGATAACATACAATGGCTAATGGATCATTCTTGCAATCATAAAGACAATTTGAAGACTTATCTTTTTGCGTTAGGGATTTGTATCCATAGGATATGGAATAAAAGGGATAATAGGAGATGCAAAAACAAAATTGCTACTATGAAAGTGACAACAACTGTGATTCTATAAACCATCAATGTGAACCTTTTTTTTTTAAAGAACTAAGTCAATTGATTCCTTTGGAAGTTTAAGTTGATAGCCTCTTAGTTTGGGTGCTTGTATTTTTGTTATTTTAGTAGGGAGATTGTTTACTCTCCTTACAAGTGCTTGGGATTTTCCCAATGGACTGTGGGTAATCTTCTTTCGTGTCTTTTAATACATTCCTTTAATTTTTTTCTAAAAAATATTTCATCCATTCTTATGTGTTAAATATGTTAAATATATAATTTTGAAAAGAAATTTGAAGTACATATACTAAAATATGTTGCTATTACTTTTATTACTTTCAAGGAACTGACTTGTTGATAATAAACTTTTATAATCAATTTAATATATGATTGAAGTTTATAATCCAATATTATCTTTAGGTTCTTAAGGTCTTTGACTTATAAATAGTATATATGTGTCAAACAAAAACTAGTTAAGAGAAAATATGGAAATTGCTCATGTACGAAAGCTGACGGATATCTTACTATGACTTTTTCACAAAATGGATACTAGTTCACTTTTGGAGTCAGTATAATTTCATTAGATATAGGCTGAAGCCCTCAACGAAGCTTAGAGTTCTCAAGTTGGCAGGCTAGAAAAGAACCAAACTCCTACAACATCGTGGCCAATAATGCCCAGAATTCTGTTTTATTTTTTCGATTCATTGCAAAGCAGGAAGGATTCTATCATAATTCAGATAATCTTGATGGATGAGAATATCATGATATTTTCTTGGAATGAGACACAAGGCCCAACATATTTTCTGAATAATGAACATATTGAGTACAAGATATCCAAGTTTATAAATGAAGTACTAAAGAACCTAGATGGCCAGTTTTGGGGAAAATGGATATTTGCTGAAGTTAATATCCACTGTACTTTTAGTTACTTATATGTCACATAACAAGTTCATAAGTAGAATGAAAGCAATATTAACCTTATTTAAAACAGAGACCGACGTCAAAATATTGAAGTCAGCAATCCATTGTTCCATCTGTCAATCAATTCTGGCAATCTAAATCCGTGGTTATAACTTACATTTATTTTATTACGAGTTTCGACTTGCAATCTGACTGAGCTTGCTGTGCTGTGATAAAGATGGTAATGTTACAGTTGGTTGAACTTTTGGCATCCTTCTTGAAGATCTTCAACGCGGTGGCTTTTCCTTGCACGTTTGATGAAGAAGAAAAAGTTATCACCCCACTCAGAAAATCATTCAAAAAGTTTTGGTTATCCAATATCTCGTTCGCAGATACAGTCACAGAAAGGCTCACATTATACTTTGATCGAGCAGGAATTTCGGCTGCTGTGATCGGAGCATCACCTATAACGTCGCTGTGATACCGAACATAAGCTGTACTGTCCTTGTACTTGAAGCTACCGTAGTTGCGATTGTTGATGTTGATTACCATACCTAACGTGACATTAAGAAATGGCACAGGAATGAACGACCAGTTGATGTGTTTGAGGGTGGCGGGATAAGCATAGATTTTAGGTTCTCTAGGCTTTAAGATAGTAAAATAGAGGACAACTAGGATAATAGCTGTGATGATTATGAGTATGGCAACAGATGCGCAGAAGATTATCAACCCTTTCCTAGGCATTGTTGTTCTTTCTTCAACTTGAGAGATTGGGAATTGGTACGAGTGTTTGCGGGATCATGAATGTGTGAGAAAATTGAACGCGGAGAATGATTCAAGGAAGAGTAAAAGTTACTATCGCTGCCGAAACAGATTTTCATCTCAATATTTATTTTAGTATTTCCTACTTCTAACGACTGCAACGCAAGAGTACTTAATTAGATTTGAAACTATCGTTCTTAACGTTTTACTTCATTGTAGTTGCTGTGGTGATATACACGACAGTCGATGGCGTTTTTGGCTAGTAGCAACATTACAAAAGAGATCTTAAAATTTTGGATTTGTGCCATTATGCTCTTCTTGGATTTTGACAAAATTTCTGAATTGTCTTTTAGGGCGTCGAGCAGATCGATGCTCGATCACGATGGACTCCTTGGGAAAAGATCAATTGAGACAGTCGTTTCTAAAACAGACGAAACAAGAGTTTGGGCATTCGAATATGCAATAATCTCTGTACGTACAATCCATATTGCAGGCATGAATTAGGGCAATGTCAAAGGCCAATTAGGAATTACAGCTCTACATATAAGCTCATGACCATCTTGAGTTTGGGAAATAAAATATAAAAGCGTTTTGCTGTGATGAGTTTTCTAAACATATTAGCAAAATAAGAGTTGGTTATACTTATCTCTCTTTTTTTTTTGAAAAAGATAATAGTGTTAATAGATAAATAATGGGAATAATACAAGGTAGACAAAAAGTTAAGGGATATAACCTTTACATTCCTTACACAAATATGTAAGGAATAAAGACAAAATAGAAGTCAAAAAAATAATAGGGAAAGCACACGTGTTAGATGTTCAAAGAATATAGTATATCATCTATGCATTGTTGGTTGAGATTCTCCACAATCAGCAGCTCACAGATAAGTCGTATGATGTCTGACTGAATGGATTATCCTATTGAACTTTGATGTGCAAACCTTCTAAGATTACGTTCTCTCCATAATATGTACACACAAGTCCCCAAAGTAAGAATAAAGATGAGTTGAGTGTGTTTTGAACGAGCTGTCCTGACTGATAAGCTTTGCATGATGTCCAGTATGGTGTAATATAGACCAATCCATTGACATTTCCCCTTAATCCTCTACCATATGTTGAAGTTGAAAGGGTATGTGAAGAAAAGATGGTCTCGGGTTTCTGCATGAAGTTGACATATAGGACATATTTTATCAACTTGAAAATAAGGCAAACTGTCTGAAGTATTGAGCTTATTTTGGATAGCAAGCCAAAGAATGAAGGATAACCGAGTGCTTTGTTTCACATAATTTTGTACCAATCAACTTTGAGACATCTTCTTTTCAAGAGATTCTTGGTGATTTTATTGCTTAGAGTTTCAATCAGGTAGCCTTTCCGATAGACATATAGAATTTGGATCATTCCCAGCTCTGCTTGTGACATCATCGGGCACCATGCCTCTCAAAGTAAATAATTGATTCAAGAACTGAGAATGAGAGGAGCTTTTACATATTTTTCATATACTTCTACCTTGAAGAAAATAAAAGTGTAGCCATCTTATCCACTTGAGTGATGTTATCAAGCAAAATCCATCAAAGTCACTTGAGAATCAAAGCCTAGTTTGTAATTTTGATGGATGAGATATGCAGGCCACTTTCTTCCCTAAGAAGGCATATATCAGTAGTTAGAACTATCTGGATGACTCCATAAGAAATTTTTGGGAGAGGAATATATAGGAACTCTAATATATATGCAAAGAATTAAGCATAGATTTTATGAGTTATAATTTACCCATACAGGATAGAGTTTTATTCACCTATAAGCTAATTCTTCTCTGAATTCATTCAATGAGGGGTAAGCATTCCTAGTAATTGAGGTGTTTGGTAGTTACTGGAAGTCTCAAATACATTATTGAAGGGCTAGTGGGATACACACAAGTAGCTTGTGTAATAAGCGATTAGAGATCAAAGGCAATTTTGAAGAGAATAAAGAGGCTCTTACTGAGATTGATGTGCAACCAATAGTAGCCTTTAAATATTTCAAGTGCCTTCATGAAGGTGTTGATGGAACTCATCCGAGCACTACAAAAGAGAAGGAGGTCATCAATAAACCCAAGGTTAGTTAAAACAATCCTCTTACATTTGGAATGGTATCTAAAATTTGGATTGAGTTTCACTGCTTGTTTGATAGTTGAGCTAAGGATTTCCATACATATAATGAAGAGACAAGGGGATAGAGGAGCCCCTTGTCAAAGATCCTTGGCAACCTTAAAAGATTTTATTGGACTGCCATTTATAAGCATATATAAAGTAGCAGAGGTGATGCATTGTTTTAACCAATTGATGAAGATGTCTGGAAATCCAAAGGCTTGGAACAAGATCCATATGAAATCCCAGCTAATGTTATCAAAGGCTTTATGAAAGTGGATTTTCATTATACAGATAGGAGCATAATTGGAATAAGAGTAGCCCTTGAGTATTTCTGGACTATAAGAATGTTATCTCTACTATTACAACCATTTATGTAAGCACGCTAGTCCTCACTTATCAAAGGAGTTATTTCCTTCTGTTGTATGATATCTAGGATCTTAGAAATGATTTTGCATAGAAAATTAGTGCTTGCTATAGGTCTAAAGTCTCCAAATGTAGAAGGGTTAGGGCTTTTAGGGATCAACAGAGAAAAGTTCTACAAATTTCCTTAAGAAGTACCCAATTTGTAAAGAATTCATGAACTGCCTTTTTCACAAAGTTTCTAATAATATGCTATGATTTTTGGAAGAAGTAGCCGTTGAAGCCATTAGGCCCAAGGGCATTCATACCATCTATTTCAAAAACTACTCTCTCAATTTCATTATCCTTAATGGTTTTTATTAAAAGATCCAAATCATGAGGAGATACTTGCTTTAAAGTGAGTGATCTTGGGTTAGAGAGGGAAGTACTTGAAATACTTGGTGAGCAAAGAAGGGAACTAAAGTACCTTATAGCTTCTTCGTGTATGTATTGAGAATTCAGTGGTGGTGAACCTACTGAGGATGTGATAGATTAAACTTTGATGTAATTTTTCCTTGCTAGGATGGATTTGAAGAAGAAGCTTGTACAGTGGTCACCACCTTTGAGCCAGTTTACTTTTGCTCTTTATTGAAACAGAGAATGATGGTTTTTCATAGCATGCATATATTTTGTAATTGTTAACTTCTCCCTATCCAATAGCTGCTGATCAGTAGGGTTCAAAGCTAACAGTGATTGAGTAACTTCTAGTTCTGATATGCTAAAATGTATAGCAGATGTGGTGGAGCCTTTTACATAGTTTAAAAACTTAAGCTCATACTTAATGAGTTTTAACTTCTGTACACAGCAGAATTTTTCGGTTCCCACACATTGGAATTCAGTACCCTTCTTGTATACTTTGGGGAAACCAAGATCATTCATAAAGTAATTATTGAATCTGAAAGGATAATGAGTAATATGTTTATGAAACAAGCTGTCAACTATAATGGGGGTGTGATCTAAGAATAAAAGGTCCTTGAAGAGTGCTAAACTATTTGGAAATGTGTTCAACCAGGTGTCATTAACATATGCACGATAGTTTTTTTTCTGAATATGCCAAGATGAGGTTTGTTTATTTGACCAAGTAAAGGCGTGTTCTATGAATTTCATATTAGTGACACTTATATCCTGAACACAATCTTTGAAGTCATCAGAATGGTTATTGAGATTGCAGTGGCCTTGAGGTTCTAAAGTGATGAGGGTTAAGTTAAAATCACCACATTTGAACCACAATTTAGCAATGCAACTACTTATTGTTCTAAGATTATTCCAAAGGTTTCTTCTGTGAAAAGAATGATTACTCGTGTAGATAAAAGAGATATTTATATCAACATTCTCCTACAGAAAAATCTAATGGAGATGCATTGCTTGCTTATTAGAGTCCAACGAATCTACCTTGAGCTCGTCATTTTAAACAAAGGATAATTCTACCAAAAACATAATGGTAGTGATTTGAAAGTATACTCCATTGAGGGCCAATGGTTTATAACTTACATCAGTTTTCTAAATTTATTTTGGTTTTAAAAAGAGCTACTAATAAAGGTTTCATTGAAAACAAGGTACCTTAAATCCAAAAACTTAGAGGGGTTATTTATTCCTTGTACATTCCAGGTTATGATTGACATATTAAGAGGATTGACCTGTGGAGATTTTGCTTTTATTCTTTTTTATCATCTCCTCTCCACAGTTTGGAAGGTCTCTCTATTAGCTACTTCCTTAGTGCAATGATCCATAATTGAAGTGTTGACAATAGGAGTGGAAGTAGGTAATGCATATTTATTGGGAGATGTTGCGATAGCAACTGAAATACTAGAAGCATAATTATGGCATTTGGAGCAATCTGTAACTATATCTTAGAGAATAGGACAACCTTATACTTTCCTCTATATGGCATTTGGTGCAGTCTGTAAGAAGATAGGTTGGTTTCCAAGATGCCATGGACCAACTTCAAGGACTTTGTGAGTTTCAGATATAGAGGAAAGTATGAAAAGTATGAGGTTGTCCTTTGAAAGTAAAACATCAGTAAACCTTTAGCTTTCCAAGTTTTAGTGGCCTAGCGTTGGATGAGAGAAAAGGCTAGCCTTTGGTCAAAAAAGAACTTGACTAGTGTTAATTCCCAGCTTTTAGCTCCCTCTTGGAGAGTTTCAATTTAAGGACAAATCACTAACTTACCATCCATCTCTTGTGGTGGATTAAAGGTGAGGGTCGAGGATGGTTTATTACCTACCACTTGCTTCCATATTTTCTAAGGAGGTTGTGCAGATGGTGAAGAGGGGGATGGTTTGGTAGTAAGGGCAAATTTTGGAAAATCAGATGTTTGTAGATCAGGGTTAGTGGACATATTGCCAAAAATGGGTAGGGTTAGTTTTGTAGATAGGGAATTTGACAAAACAGTTTGAAAAAACGATAAAAGGGATTGATGGGAACAGAAATTTGGAAGAGGAAGTACAAGGTTGCCCTTGGGAAACCAAAAACAGTTCATAAAGATGGAGAAAAAATGGTGAAGAGTGAGAATGAGTAACAAGTTGAGTTGATGATCAGAAAAGAAGAGGATGGTGGAATCAAACATGCAAGCAAAATGAGTCAATCATACCTTAGAAAGAGGTAGGAGAATCTCTCATATATACTAGTTTAGTATCCTTTATCTTTTAAATTTTATTATTTACTTTCCTTTCATTTGATTTAACTATTACTTATATTCATACATTTAATCTCTATCAATAAATGACTACAAAATTAATAAAATGATAGAATTTTAAATGTTGACAAAGCATCTGCATGTTGTATCTATTGAGTGACGTCTGTGATATTAGTCATAGTTAAAATATTTCATTAAAAATAACGATAATCTATAAATTATGATGAATAAAATAAAAAGTTCAATATAGAAGAGATTGATATAATTTATCTTTAAATTAATTAGTAAATAAAATAGATATAAGACGAATAATAACATATTTGACTGTCAATTTTAAACTATTTGACATGCTTATAAAAGGTATTATTATACACATTCTTAATAATATTTTTATGACTATTGAAAATGAGACCCCCTTTTGATCAAATAATTACTGAATTTATGGAAGCTCGTTAGAGACATCAATAATAACTTTATACTTTCCATTATTACTAGTTTAAGAGAGCACAAAATAATTTTTTATAGTATAAGTTTGAGAGAGCACAAAATAAATTCTTATACCAAAGCCTAAGCGAGTCACTTAAAATAATCACTTGTCATATAAAGGTGTCAATATATCTAAAGGTGTCAATATAACCACATAATATTGTCTTCTGTCATAGACCCATTCATTAATTTGCATTCTATCCTTTTAACTCAAAAAGTTACATTGATTTTCCCACTAATTTCATTGTTCTTTGTTTCAACTGAATACTTTAATTTTTACCCTAACTTATACATCTAACTACCTACATTTGCATTTACCTTAAAAAAATCTTGTCATCTAATCATTTGCAATCATCCAAGACATCCAAAATAAAATGGAAATATCAAACTCATCACTTATAATATCCTATATATATATATAAAATAACATTTCACATACATCACTAACTCAAAATCTCCCACATGACTCAAACACAACTATATGTCTAATAATACGGACTTATAATAAAACTCAACTTATCATAAATTTTTCAAACACAACACTTATAACCTACCAATGATTCGGCTCAAATCAATAACACCTAACCAAATCCAAGCCTCAAATTAAAGGAAAAGTATAAATCATTAAGATCTAACACAAAAATAATAAATAATAACAATTAACATATATTCTTCATAAGAGTTCTAATTTTCTATATGTTATGCACCCTAAAATGCTCCTACTAACCTTGATTCTTCATGGCGTTAACTAAATCCCTAACAATCTTTTGTTTCCATATGTAATTTCATCTCCTTCTTTTTATTATTCTCCTTTTTTTATGTTAAAACTCACCTTTTCTCTCTCGTTTCCTAAGTAACTCACCAAGAATCTTTAAGAACTATCCACATTTTGAAGTACTTATTTATGGTCGTAAATACTTTTCAAAGTAATAATTATAGTTGTAAACCTAGTAGCAATAAGAAGACAATCTTAATCTAGTCTTTTTGCTTTCTTAACTAGGATAAAAATGGAATGTGATTATACATAAAAATAGTGATCTTAGATGCACATAAAGAAAGACTAAAAATATGGTCTCTACAACCAATATCTTTTAAAATGATTGGTAGTCGGTCATAACGTTACACAAAATAAGTAGACCTATAGCAATAGTTGTGGTGAATCTAGGTCGATCCCACAGAGAGTGTGTGTAAAGCTTTTGAAATGAAGATAATTGGTGTTGAGATTTTTAGGGGTGGGTTTTGGTTTAGGTTTCAAATAAGAAAATCAAACGAAACTAAACTAATGAAGACAAATTAAAGAAAACATTTATAAGTGATGAATATATTTGAAATCTGGTTCTTTCCCTTAGTCTCTGTCTATGCATAATTTCACATACGTCATTGTATTATCGTATTTACACCTCTCTTTAGGTTATTATTGTTAATTAACAATAAGCTCTGTTAATTACGGTTTTCCTTATATTGTAGTTAATTAAGAAGAGCTCATTGATTAGCCTTAACTATTAGATAACCTAGAAATAGCTATCTAAATTTAATCAGACAGTCGCATTACGAATTAGAAAAACAGACCAATCTAAGTAATAACTGCACAAGCTCGGATTATTTAACTCATCTTACATTATCCTTACCGATTTAATATTGTTAGCTACCACATATGACTTCAAACATGACTATTTCGTATCATATTCGGGTTCTAACAATGGGTTTTCATGAAAAACAATTCAATAGAGCATCAAAATCATTCTTACATAATACCCAATCATTAAGCACAAGATAACATAAACAATTCGAAAAGAGGGGAAAAAAACAATACATAATGACGTATGCTCAAATGTGCTCCTTGGCATCAACTTCACCTCTGAATTAGCATTGGGAAGGTTAGCCCTCCATCTTCTCTATCAATCTCCAAAAATTAGTTCCCATAGCCTCCATTCTTGTCAAAAAATGAAGAGAAAATGATGAAGATTGGCGTTTGTTCGCTGTTGTCTAATTCTTTTGGTTGCTCACTTCCAACCATCTCACACATTCCATATCCAAGAAGAATGGTTGTCGGTTTTGCCCATTTTTTTCTCCCAGCTATCACCCCTTCTTTGTATAGTCAAAATACAGGTCAAATGGAGTGGGATAGGTGGTAAGAACCTAAGAGAATAAGCTACTCCACTTTCTCAATTCTTCACTCTTTTCTTTTCTCCAAGTACAGCTGACATTACCTTCTTTGTTGTCCAAAGGATAAGTTAATTTAAATGGGCAGGTGGCCTCAAACCCAAGGGGGCTTGATGATCTAGCTGATGTCCAATTATGCCCTCCTTTAGCCTCAGATCACATCTCCATTTCATCTCTACCATAGCTAGGTTAAAATGGGATATCTAGGTTAAATGGACAAATGTCAATTTTCACGTCCAATAACCAAATTATTGTTAGATATAGGCTAAAAACTAAGGACAAATTGCATGGTGAATTACAAGAATGCTTATACATGGCTATAACAATTTAATTGCTACATTCGGGGTCTCATGTTCTCCATTTTTATGCTCTATTTTGTCTCCTCTTCTTGTAATCTTCTTCTTCTTCTTGCTCCATGAAGAAAATAGGGTATGAACATTAAGAAGATGGCTCAATAAGTATGCTTTCGGGTCACTTTAGCTCCTTCACTTCCGAAATGTACTTAAAATCAAATATGAGCTAAAGTGACTATCCTGAACATTTTAAGCCATTAATCACTAAATGTGATGTATTAAATTTATCAATAATTAAGCACATATCAATGATATTTATAAAATAAGTAATACATGGAGATCAATAAATATATTTAGACTATGATTTTAATACGTACCTAACTAATACATATTTAGTTATGTTATCTATAACGAAATGCACAACACTTTTTTGACCAACTCACTTGATAATGTCAAAAAGTAATTTAGATAAAGCATAGACACTTTTTACCATATCAAAAGCATCAACAAACTTTGTAAAAGTTATTCCAATATTACCATAAACTAAGAAATTAATTAAGGTTCTTTGTCTTTGTCAGTCTGTTCTTTTGCTATAATAATACATCCTATTGTCTTCCAATTAGACTTATATGTTTCCATAATCAACTGACATTCATTTTTTAAAACATGAACCAAAGGCACGTGAATCTCATAATAAAAAGATTCTTTAAATCCTAGATTTATCGTTATTGTAGCATCAATTGCATCTTAAAAATATGGTGAATTTAAAGTGTTTGAATAAATACATGAATGATAGAAACATCTAGCCAATACTCACTTACATCGTAAAAAAACATCCTTATCAACCAAAACACTTTCTAAACTAGGTTGAGAACTAGGAGTAGTTCTTAGAAGAAAATAAGAATCCATGTTAATAATAGCTTTTCTTTTTCCTTTCTCCAATACTTGTTATGCTTCATAATCTCCAAAATATACAATATAAGCCTATTTATTTTCTTTTTACTTTTTTACTTATTGTTGCAAATAATTTAGGATGCTCTTACATAAATCAAATGGTATTTTTTTCAAGAAACAATGTTATCTTTAACTCTAGCAAGATATTCTTTCATTATAAAAATTCCTCTCTCTTTAAACATTCCATCTCAAAATATAAAATTATATTAAATATTTCCATTAAATATTTGAGAAGAACAAAAATAATTCTATGTTGGATCAAACTTGCCATTAGTAGAAGAAGTTAAGTTCATCGAATCTTTTTCTAATGGTTCAATATTTTCTATTATAATTTCAAACTGAAAATATAAAAAGTATAATTTTATATGTTTTGTACACAACTATAAGATCTAGACATTTTAAGAAAGTGCTAGACGTTGAAAATACTTTTCCTACTAATAGTTACAGGATAAGACTAAAAATTCGACAAAAAAGGCATTTTGAGTTTTAAACTTTCGGAATTCCAGAAATCCATTCGATTGGACTTATTTTCGATCCATTTCAATACCATTAGACTCTAATACCTATTCCTTATATTTTTTAATCTTCAGGGTGAGGTCCCCAAAATTACTATTCCAGTGAAAATACTATTTACCCAGATTTACTATTCATCTAGAAATACTATTAAGCAAATTGTTCAAATTTTATTCAAAAGTGTCACCTAAATCCTCAAAGCACATTTAAGGGCTTTTAAAGCTTGTTATGTAGCTTTTTAGAGTTTTTGAAAATTCTTCGAGAAATTTTGGTCCAGTCCAGAACTATCTCTAGTCTATCCGTGATCTCTATTATAACTTCAATAATTCATTAAATGCTTAAAAAAACTCTAGTATACCATAAATAAAGCATACTCTATAAAATGCATATACAATAATCGAACTGGGACATTACAATTTCTCCCCTCCTTATAAAAATTTTTTCCTCAAATTTTCAAAAACTTAGTCATCTTAAAAATACAAATATTGACTTCACATCCACTCTTCATGCTTCCACTCTACCAATCATTTCATAGGGGCCAATATATCGTGGACTTAACTTGTCACATCATCTAAAACTGACTATTCCTTCCATGATGATATTCACAAAAATTCTTTTTTTTTTAACTTTAAACTCCACATGCTTCCTCCATTTCTACACCTAGCTCTGCTGTCGATTTTAGGTACTATCACTTTGACTTGAATAATTTTGATCTCATTTGTGGTTATCTGAACTAGTTCATTCCAACCAATTTACTTTCATCTATCTCACCCTTATATACCACCACTCTATGTAACTATATACTTCCAATCACTTACAACTTAATTAATCTATCAAAAGAATACCTACTTTGGATGGTTAAGAAAGGGTAGATTGTTGGATCCCATTCCCGGAACCAAACTCTCTTGCTTAAAATCGTGAAACTCGAGCTTTCATATAACCTCGAAGGGTTATTAATTTTTTTTTTCGTTCTTAAACCCTTTGAACCCTTAGAAACATTACGAATTCATTTTCAATCTTCTAACATCTCAAAATTCATTTACAACATCTCCAATAGTGTACCCATACATAACAGTCTCATTTTTGAAACCATGTTGAACATACTTTGGCGCGATC
>JANKOE010000002.1:54184476-54195521 GCA_026284465.1 Erythroxylum citrifolium | reverse complement strand
GCATTTATTGCTTATAAACATAAAGATAAATACGTAACCCACCTTATATCTTGCTTGAATCTTGCTTAGGAGTGTTCCTCCTCTTGCTCTTCTCTTCTCTCTTGCCCTTTTTCAAGAGAACCAAAAACCAACTTCAACATAACATAAATTGGAAACCTACATGCTCTATTGCATGAAATTAACTTGAGAATCACTAAACCCATTTACTTTCTAATCTTTCTCAACCAAAACCCAAGCAAAAGCTTAAACTAAAATTCATGACTTACCTTAAACCTTAACCAACTAAGTGGTTTCTTGAATCAAAATGAAGCTTAGCTCTTTCTCCACCTTTTTACTTCTTGAACTTTCTTCAAACAACTTCTTAATCTCTTGGAAACTCAAGACCTAACCAAGTTTTTCTTTTTCTTCTCTTCTTTCTATCTCACGAACTCTCCCTCTCACTCTTCTCTCAATTTTCGTCTCTTCCTTCTCTTCTTCTACTAACCACTTAAATCTCTTCTTTTATATACTCCTACTAATATAACTTAAGCCCACAAGGCCCAAGTCCATTAGTTTCATAACACAATCCTCTTCTATTCTTATATTCCCCCACCTACAACTTAAGCCCATTCTTATCATCCTCTCATATAACTTAAGCCCAATCATTTCATCCTTCTTCTTTTCATTTCATTTAGGCCCAAAGCCCAACTAACCTCTAACACATTTAATTCCAACTAACACATTAAATGTCATTAACTCTTAACACCTAACCACATTAATTCCTTTTTAATACATGCTATCTAACTCATTTAATCACATACTAATTTAATGCTAACTTATTTTAATGATAATCAATCTAATCATGCTTAATTAAAAAAAATTCGGGGCTAACATTTTACTTCTTTCTAATGTCCATATATAGCTATTGTTGGCCATCTCTTTTAACAAATCGTAAGCTACTTCAACTATTTTCCTCACCAAAGAGTCACCAGTTACTGTATCTATAGTGCCTCATATGGGTAGATTCACTACATTGTAGAATGTTTGTATAACTCCTTTGGCAAGTTACAATATGGGAAGCTCCTTTGTAACTCTTTAAATCACTCTCATGCTTCATATAAAGACTCCCCTTCACTTTTAATAGAAAGTTTCTGATTTCCTTTATAAGTCTACTAGTTTATATTAAGGGGAATGCATTTTGTAACTGATCTTTTGATACTCCCTTAAAAAGATATGGACTCCACCATCGAGTTGCCACTTCTTATCATCCGAAAACTAGTGGACAAATGGAAGTCATGAATCGGGAACTCAAACAAATTCTAGAAAAGACAATGAATAGTGATAGGAAGGACTGGGTATTAAAGTTAGATGATGCCTTATGGGCTTGTCGAACCACTTTTAAAACCCCTATCAAAACGACACCCTTCTGACTCATATATTGTAAAGCTTATCATTTGCCTGTGGAACTAAAACATCGAGCATATTGGGTAATGAAGGTTTTAAATTTTGATTGGAAGTAAGTGGGTAAGAAACTACTTATGCAACTAAATGTACTTAAAGAGTTTCGGTGCAATGCATACAAAAACATCAAACTTTATAAGAAGAAGGTGAAGAGATGGCATGACTCTCATCTTAAGCAGAAGGAATTCAAAGTAGGATATGCAGTTTTGCTATACAATTCGAGGTTGAGCCTATTCCTAAGAAAATGCAAACAAAAATACCTTTAAGGTGAATGGAGCCCTTAAATTAAAAAATGCAAAAAAAAATACCTTTAAGGTGAATGGGGATTGCTGCAAACTGTATCTTGGTGGAATGATCTCGAAGGAAAAGGAAATAATTTTGTTCCTTTTGAAGAACTAAACGCACTTCCAAAGATGAAAGGTCAAGCTAATGACCATAACTTAGCACGTTTGATAGTTAGAATGAAATTGTTGTGTAGTTAGATTTGTTTTAAATTTTAAAAATAAGTTTTAAATGATGTGGAATGGTTTGGATTGCTAACTCTCTTATTCCTTTAAAAGCAATTTTATGATAAGGGAGCAATCTTAGGCGTCAGGCACAGTTGATTTCAGACTCCAACGCCATCACCACCTCAATCGCTATGACAAGTCTTCCTGCTCTAACACTTATCTTTTTATTTCTGTATTTATTTTGTTCTTATATTTTTGTATTATTTTATTTTGATTCCTATCTCGTATGTTATTTTTCCTTCTCACATTAAGTACAATGTGTTGTCCAAATATAGGGTGGGTTGTGTTATTTGCATTATATGTTTAATTTTAACTGTGAATTTTGCTTATTATATGTTAGTTTTGTTTAAGCTTGCATGACGTGACTTGTGTCAATGTGTCAATGGCTAGGACTTAACGGAATCAATTTAGTTTTGAACATAGTCTTTTAGGTTGCTAAGATTTATTTGCTTATGAAATTAGTGTTCTAGGTTGCTTTGGTTAAATATGCACATTAATTAGGATATGATGTTAGTTTATTCGCCCTAGGAATTTGAAACATTCATTTACAATTTTAGGACAATTGAATAAGTAGCATTGTTAGTAACTTTTCATGAGAATGATTAGCTAAAGAAAGGAGGTAGCTAAGAAAATATACATTTTTTAAAAATGTGTGCTATTGTTTAATAACTAACTATTTCACTAACCCTTTTTGAAACATACTGGGTATTCATCACAAATTTAAAAATGTGTGCCAATTGATAATGTGATATAGCTGAGTAACCGGGGGACATTCATCACAAATGTTTGCCTTCATGTCAAAAGGCTATAATGATATTCCAACCGAGCTGCTTAATAAAAACATGACTTAGTTAAGTAATTAGGGGACATTCATCTTAAATATTTGTCTTCACGTCAAAAGGCTAGGTTTATGTTAATGAAAATTAACAAAAATAGTGTGTTATTTAATAAATCCTACTGATCTTTGTGAATAGCATGGCTTCTCATGAAAAGATACTTAAGGATAGCTGCAATTTTGATTGAATAACTAATTATCAATGTATGTGTGTGTGTGATATGAGTGAATGAATTTGACATTAAGTCTTGATTAGTATGTATATTTAGTCCAAAGTATTTAGACACATATTTCATAAGTTAATAAGTTAGAACAACTTAAAGGATTGTGTTTGTAGTTAAATTTGTTTCCTGAAGTTCAATGCCATTGTACCATTATTGCATATGTGTGTGTTATTGTTTGGTGTGTTTGTGGTTTTTTTTTTTTTGGCTTGAGGACGAGCAAAAGTTCAAGTGTGAGGATGTTGATAGTTGTAGGTTGCATGATGTTTTAGTAGGCATTTTAGTATGTTTCTAGATTTTAATTAATTGATTTATGCATGTTTAGGTTTAGAATTGTGTTAGTTGATTAGATATTTGTGTTATGAGTGTTATGTGGGTTAGAGCATGTTATTGAGCTTTAATTTTGTGTGTTTGAGGTGCTTTGATGTGTTTGTTAGTGTTTGAGATCAAACATCAAAGAATGGAGAAGATTTGGAGGAAGCTTGGCGAAGGACCCAAGGCCATGATCGTGGCCTAGGAAAGAAACAACTTTTAAATGCCATGATCGTGGCTTGGGGGGCACAATTTTGAACAACGTGATGACAAACACAGATCAACCTCCGAAACTTAATTTTTTATGGGTTATTTTGAACTTTCGGGCTTGGGTAAAACCTAGTTTTTACCCCAATTAGAAAAGGACTATATATGACAAGAGAAATGACCTAAATGAGAGAGCCTCCATTTGCCACTTTGGGAAAAGCTAAGGAAAAGGAAGAAGGAAGAGAGAGAAGAAGGGAGAGAAGGTGGAGCTTCAACTACTGCTTTAACCTCCAGTCCTCCCATGTTATGTATTCTTCTTTCTATCTTTTTTTTCGTTCATTAATGTATGAGATGGAATTGATGATGATGAACCTTGGTTTAGGAATGTTCTAACTTCTTTTAGAAATTTATACTTGATCTAATGTTAATCTAATTGCTTTTGTTGTTAATGATACTAGGTATTATGATTATTTGTTATAATTGCATGCTTCGGTAAAAAATCAAGAGAGTGAACCGAATGAAAAATGATTAGGCTGGTTAATAAGAGTTAAACTAATTAATAGACTAAGCAAATAATCAAATCGGTAATTATATGGAGAGATATCTCTTGTGAGGACCTGATTATTTATTGGAACGTTTAAGAACTAATTAGGTTATGGGTTGTTTTGTAATCGAGAGATTACATGTTTAGTAAGTTAACTTAATTAGGGTTTATGGTTTAGGGATTAGTGATTACAAATCGAGAGAGACTAATCCACCCTTCGAAAGTTTAGGGCCGACACTGCATTAACACAAAAGTGACTAAGTTAGCATTGATGATAGGATAAATCCCCTTTCTCATAATTTTCTAATCTTCCATGTTTCAAATACAATTGTCAATTAGTGGTGCTTAAATTTGATTTCTTGCATTACTTTAGAATTCTCATTTCAATCACTTCATATTCAATTTTTGAACTTCCTGCTCATTTTTATTTTCATTTTGATTACATGTTTAAGCCTTAGACAAACTAGGATTTGATTAGATCACTAACTCCTTGTAGGATCGACACCTCATATACTATGCTATGACCCATATGCTTGCAAAATATTGAGGGTTTTATAAGATTAAAACTTACTCAAAAGAAGGAGAAGAAAAAAGTGAGGTGAGAAAAGAGGTAAAAACAGAAGCTAGAGGCAGAAAACAGAGACCAGTCAGTTGGTGAGAAAGAAGGGAGATAGAGTAGAGAACGAAGGCAAAGCTGAAGCCAGTGTAAGCATATATTCTTTTAGGTAAGCGTGAGCAGAGGCAAAAGGCGAGAGCCAATGTAGAGAGCTTGAGATTGGCAGGAGACCCATCGCCAACTCCCTCATTCAAACACTCCATTTATTGCTTTTCTTATTTTATATCTGCTGCATTATTGAATATGTCTGTTGAAACTTATTTACCTATTAGATCTTTGATATTTCATTTTAGTTTATTCACTATTTTATTACTTTGATACTTTTTTGTTATTGATAACTATAGGATTGAAGTATACAAAGATGATGAACTATGTTTATTCCATGATGAGCTGATTACCTTGTTCTTGAGAATTAATATACCTCATTTAGTTGATTATGAATCAAGAAGGGAATTAGTTTTTATGATTTAGGGATTAGTGATTACAAATCGAGAGAGACTAATCCACCCTTTGAAAGTCTAGGATCGACACTGCATTAACACAAAAGTGACTAAGTTAGCATTGATGATAAGATAAATCCCCTTTCTCATAATTTGCTAATCTTCCTTCTTTCAATTACAATTGTCAATTGGTGGTGCTTAAATTTATTTCTTACATTAATATAGAATTCTCATTTCAATCACTCCATATTCAATTTCTGAAATTTCTGCTCATTTTTATTTTCATTTTGATTACACTTTTAAGCCTTAGACAAATTAGGATTCGATTAGTTCACTGACTCCTCGCGGGATCGACAACTCATATACTATGCTACGACCTATACGCTTACAAAATATTGAGGGTTTTATAAGATTAAAACTTACTCAAAAGAAGGAGAAGAAAAAAGTGGGGTGAAAAAAGAGGTAAAAATAGAAGCTGGAGGAAGAAAATAGAGACCAGTCGGTTCATGAGAAAGAAGGGAGAAAGAGTAGAGAAAGAAGGCAGAGCTGAAGCCAGTGTAAGCATATATTCTTTTAGGCGAGAGTAAGCAGAGGCAAAAGGCAAGAGCCAATGCAGAGAGCTTGAGATTGGCAAGAGACCCATCGCCAACTCCCTCATTCAAACACTCTATTTGTTGCTCTTCCTATTTTATATCTGCTGCATTATTGAATCTGTCTGTTGAAACTTATTTACTCTATTAGTTGTTCGATAGTTCATTTCAGTTTATTCACTGTTTTATTACTTTGATACTTCTCTGTTATTCTTAACTATGAGATTGAAGTATATAAAGATGATGAACTGTGTTTATTCCATGATGAGCTGATTACCTTGTTCTTGAGAATTAATGTACCTAATTTAGTTTATTATGAATGAAGAAGGGATTGTTTTGTTGTTTTGTTGTGGCCAACCTTTGCATCATTTTTTGTATTAAACGAATGATTGAGAGAAAAAGTTTAATATTAGAACGAGAAACTATAGACACTTAAGTTATGAATTAGAAATACATTAACTTAAGTGGGTAATTATTAGTTGGGTTTCCATAATTGATTTAGATGATAAACTTATCGAATTTGAAAGTTACATTTAGTTTATTATTTGAATTGATTTCAAAACCCAATTGGTAATTTTAGTAAGACAATTATCAAATTAATTCCCCTTATTCATGCATAGGAAATTAAATTAATGTAGTTATTTTTCAAGAGTTTCCACACCGATTGATCAAGTCATTCTTGCTTCCAGTTAAATCAGTTTACTTTTTAGTTTAATTGCTTTATTTTCTTTAAAACCTTTTACTCAACAAATCCAGATAGAGTGTTTACAATTGCTTTTTATTCAAGGTTAATTTGAGTAAACCAATTTCAACTCCTAGAGAGACAACCTTAGGTATTCAACTACAATTATCTCGTATACTTGCGATTAGGATAGCCTAGGTTTTTAAAACTTATTTTGGCACAACAAGATGCTATAACAATCACCAATAATAGTGCTAAAAATTTGTTGATAGTTTTAAATAGAAAAACTTTCTTAACTATAAGTATATAGATCGTATATAAAAAATATCATCCTATAAGGATTGTATAGTCTCCCAATAAGTCTTGTAAAATTTGTTTAAGGTAAAAAAACAAGATGAATAATTAAGAATTAAACTAAAAACAAAGACTTAATTAACAAACTATAAATTAAGCAGTATTGAGTTAATTGATTGATCAATGATGAAAGTCTGGAATCGCTTCTTTCCTTGTTTGTTTTCACTTTACTTTCTTGATTTAATCGTACTTGATCCTATATATCCTATAGTTATGATTACCCTTTCTCGAGATCTAATCAAGGAATCCCAATTAAAATAGATCATTATTAAATTTTGATCTCTCAATATATTGAAACTCTTTCTAACTACAAAACTAGATTTGAATCAATCCTATGGATAACTAATAAATATTTAAGATCTCCCATCAATCTCCTATTAATTTGATATTTAAAGGTCTATTAAGGATATCAATCCAATCTCTTGATTAAGATTGATTATATAATAATAAACATCATAAGCATATTGTTTAAATCAAAAGTGTAAAGTTCAACAAATAATTCAAGAGTGATTCCTAAAAAGCAGCTTAGCAATTGATAGATGTAACTAAATATCTAAGTCTAATCATCATTAACATCTAAAAATAACATGGAAATAAGAAAATAGTAGAGATTTGAATATGGAAGTTTTCTTTTCTTTGCTTTGAGCTGAAAAATCTACAGCCTTGTTATTGAGAATTTTCTCTTTGATCTCTTATTTAATTATGTTTATACAACTATCAAGTGATATTTTAAGCTTGTTTATACACTCTTAAGTCTTCTAAAGTTTTTTCTAGGGTATTTCCATATTTATATCTTTCAAAAATAGCCTTAAAATGTCAAAAGTATTTAAAAAACTCGCATCCTGAAAAACACCTTGTATGCACATTCATACATGGGACTGCTCTAACCCTTTGGCAAAAGGAGTTCCAACCTGTTGATTCCTTGTTACAAAATCGTACTCCATATTTATTCAAACATATAATGCGGTCGTACACTAACCTTGTGTATTGTACCAACAAAGTCTCGATAACGTGTACGTGCTCATCTCTCCCATACTTTATTAATGACCGTGTCAAATTCAGAACTCCAAAAAATCTTTATGAAATAAAAGGAAAAAATTCGATAAATACTTATATTGTACTTATATTACAATATAAATACTTATATTGTAATAATATTTATCTAATTAATATATCAAAATCAATTAAAAAAGAAAAAAAATTTACTGTACCTCAAACTCCTGATAGTAAAATTGTTAGACCCCAATTTTTTTTATTTATTAGTGATTTATTTGTTTCATTATTTTTTGAGTTGAGTCATCAAATTAGCAAGTATGAATAGAAATTAGAAGTTAGAATGAAGTGTTAGAATTAAGTTGGAATTAATATGGTGTTTAATAGGTTAAGAGAGTTAGTAGATTTAGAATAAATGAAAGAAGGGGCAAACTTGGAAGAGACTTACTAATGGAGGGTAAAATGGGAAGAAAGTGTTGCCTTGAATTAGAAGAAGGGAAGAGAGTGTCGAAAATATGAGAGAATGAGAGAAGTTTTCAGTGAAAGAAGAAATGAAGAGAAATCAACTTTGTTAAGGTAGGTTAATCATCTCCTTTTCTTGCTTTATTAAAGTAATGGGTTGTATTGAGGATGAAAAAGTTAGAGAGAAAAAGGAGGTTGTGTAGAGAATGAAAGGTTTGTGTTGGAAGAAGATGAGTTAGGAGAACCTAAGTGATTTTAGGGTTTCTAAACTAGATCTTAGGTTATCTAACCTAGATGTACTATGGGTAGGTTAAATTTGAGCTTAAATTGTGTGCATTGCCATTTTGTGATTTCTTTTTTTTAAAGCTTATGAGTTATTGGAATGTTGTTTTGAATAGAACCTTAGTTGTTTTAGGAAACCAGGAGAATCCTACCCAAAAGCAAAGGGAAAGGCAAGCTTAACTTGAATTTTCGCAAGCTAATTAAGTGGGTAATGTATTTACAGTTATTGTGTGATTGGGCAAATTCTTGCCTATGTATGTGTATGTTGATTTTTGAAATGGATTTGCTTTTTGTTATGACCGATTGTTGAAATGCACGATGCTTGTAATTATGTTATACCTTAAAAGAGGTTATAACATTTTGAGTTAAATGAGAAGAAAGGAAAGAGCATGAAAAGTATGAAAGCAATTGATAAATGTTTTGAGCATGAAATGATTATGTGCTTTGTTTGGGCAAGAGAGAAACCCGTTTCGTTAGTCACGTGCATGCTAACCCATAGCCTTCTCTCGGCTGCCCGCTTAAGGCCACGAGATCCTGAGAATGCGGACTCGTTTTGTTCACGGAGTAAACTTCGATTTCTTTATTTTGTTCCACGGAACTCTCAAGCCATTTGTTTGTGCATTGCATAAATGAATTGTCAAGTATGAAGCATTTGAGTGTTATGTGTTATGAGTTTAAGCTAAATTGATCAATGCTTAAATTGCTACATGCATATCTATTTATATATCTATATATCTGTGTGTACATATGCTCGACTTTGGTCAATTGCCAATGGTTATATATATATTAGCCACTGAGTCGTATTGCTCACCCCACTATTCCCTCCTCAGGTGCATAATGAGAAGGTTAACAATCCTTGCAAGGCATTGGAAATTCCAAGATATTAGAAACTTTTATAACTAAGTTAGTTCGATAATTTTGGATAGCTTCATAAGGATGTTAAACATTGAGCATCCTCTATATGTTGTATTTTGTGTTAAGACTTTGTTTATAATGTTAATATGTAATTAAAGTTATGTTTGGGCTTTTGTTGTTTTGATAAATGAGTTTAGAACTGAAAAGTCCCCCAGGTGTATGTGTATATTTTTTTGGTAGCTGCACATTTCAAAAATCCAAGTCTTTCTTAGGTGTAGAAATTGTGCGCCGACTTCCAGGGAAAAACTTAACTAATGGAGGCGAAATTAGTTAAAGTTGTCTTCTGGAAAGTTGTAGCTTATCTTTCTAGCTTTCCAACTATATATAGTAAGAGATTTTTGGACATCAGAGTAAAAAGTCATGGTCCTTAAGAGGAGATGCTTAGGAGCATAGATGCACCGTCTGTTTTGTAAAGATGTGTCGTCTGTAAGGATGTATCATCTGTGATGACGTCGTATTGTCTATGATGACGTCATATCATCTGTAAGGATGTATCGTCTGTAGAGACGTATCGTCTGAGATGACGTCATTTCGTCTTAAGAGTTGCATTGTCTTAAATTGACTTTACTTCGTCTTAAGTTGACCCTGCTTTGTCTTAAGAGGTGCATCGTCATAAGTTGACTTTGCTTCGTCTTAAGAGTTGCATCGTCTTAAGTTGACTTTGCTTCGTCTTAAATTGACCCTGCTTTGTCCTAAGAGTTGCTTCGTCATAAGTTGATTCTGCTTCGTCTTAAGTTGACTCTGCTTCGTCTTAAGAGTTGCATCGTCTTAAGTTGACTTTGCTTTATCTTAAATTGATAGAATTTGTCTTCAAGGTCTTCATGTAAGTTGTAGATCTCGAAGTCTTCTTTTGAATAGTCCAAGGAATCGTTTAATCCGACGTCTACAGAGAAAGTTTTTCCCGTTGTTCCTAAACAAGTTCAATAGGGTTATGGACAAGTATTGTTTCGGTTAAATGTCTCTGAATGCTGGGCTTCGGAAGCGGGGTCCAGGAGAAAGACCCTGGTTGTTTTAGTTTGTGACGGCATCACCACTAGTTATAACTTAATTAAAAAATATAGTTTTTAATGTGATTTCACTTACAAATTATTGACAATTATTATGTACTTTCTTTCATCAGGTACCTCAGCTCCAGGCTAGCGGTCGTCTCCTCCATCCGATAGAAGGGCAGTGGATGATGTATGAGTTAGGGATGACATAGCATGACGAGCAACAGGTGATGCCTCATCTGCAACTGTAGGCCCTAGAGGGGGAAGAGGTGATTCAGTGCCAGCTGCAGACTATGATGGTCCACCTTCACAATAAGTATGTCCAAACATGCATTTGAACCAATGTTATGAATATCGTACCGGGCTCGGTACCGAATTGAGTTCTGGAACAGAACTGTACCGATACCGTTTCGAATTTTTTTTAAAATTTATAAAATAATCCCTAAAATTTTTAAAAATTGCAAAATAGTCTATATTGGTATATTATACAGTTGTACTGTATACTTTACGAGTTTACTGTTTACATCAACCATGCTTTCAAAAATCTTAATAATAAATAATAATGACAATTAATATTAAATAACAATAATTTTTAAATATTTTACATATAAATAATAACCACAATTAATATAAACAAAGACAATCATCATCATA
>JANKOE010000002.1:54172929-54184376 GCA_026284465.1 Erythroxylum citrifolium | reverse complement strand
TTATGTCATGCCTTGATAGATGTATGACATTTTGATATAATTGAATTGTGACTTTGATCATGTTATGCCTTGAAATAACATCATTTTGTATAAATGAAAAGAAAGGCAAGAGCATGAAAATTATGAATGTATGATGACATGATTTGAGCTTCTGATAAAATGATTTTGAGCTTCTGATAAAATGATTTTGAGCATAATTATGTGCTTCTGTTTTGGCGAGAGTGGAATCATTATGTTCGTCACGTGCACGTTGACAAGAGCCTTCTCCCAGCTGTCAGCTTGTGGCATATGAGTTCCAAAATTGGACTCATTTTGTTCCTAGGGTAAACTTCGGTTTCTCCATTATGTTCTCATGGTACCCTTGAGACATTTGTTGTGCATTGCATCTTTAACTTGTCATGTATATTGTATTTGAGTGTTATGTGCTATGAGTGTTAAACTATATTGAAGAATGCTTGAATTATTGAGTATAAGTATATATATATACACATATTCTTGAATTTGTGGTCAATTGCCAATGACTATAAATATGCTAGTCACTGAGCTGTGTAGCTCACCCCACTATTCCTTCCTCAGGTGCGGAACGTGAAGGATAGCAACTCTTACAGGGCATCGGAAACTCCAAGATATTATAAACTTTTGTAACTAAGTTAGTTCGATAAATTTTGGATAGCCTTATAAGCATGTTAAACATTGAGCATCCTCTATACGTTGTATTTTGTGTTAAGTCTTTGTTTATAATGTTATTATGTAATTAGAGTTATGTATGGGCTTCTGTTGTTTTGGTAAATGAGTTTACAACTGAAAAGTTCCCCAGGTGCATATGCATGTTTCTTTCGTAATTGTACATTTCATAATCGGAGTCCTTCATAGGGTTAAATTGTAGGCTGAATTCAGAGCGAAAAACTAGACTAATTTAGGCCAAATTAGTCAAAATTGTCTTCTGGAGAGTTGTAGATCTTTCTTTTATCTTTCCAACGATATATAGTAAGAAATTTTTGGACATCGGAGTTGAAAGTCATGGTCTTTATAACAGGAGATGCTTAGGAGCATAGATGCATCGTCTATTTTTGTAAAGACGTATCATCTGTAAAGACGTATCATCTGTGATGACATCATATCATATGTGATGACGTCATATCATCTGTAAGGATGTATCATCTGTAAAGATGTATCAACTATAGAGACGTATCGTCTGTGATGATGTCATATCATCTTAAGAGTTTCACCGTCTTAAGTTGACTTTGCTTCTTCTTAAGTTGACTCCATTCGTTTGCTTTTCCCATTCGTCAGCTTTTTCCATTCGTCAGCTTTTTGGCTTCGTATGTTTTTCCCATTCATTTGCTTTTCCCATTCGTCTGCTTTTTGGCTTCGTTTGTTTTTCCCATTTGTTTGCTTTTCCCATTCGTCTGCTTTTTGGCTTCGTCAACTTTTTGGCTTCGTTAGCTTTTCCTCATTCGTCTACTTTTTGGCTTCGTCTATTTTCTGCTTCCTCTATAGTTGACCTTATGCTTCTTCTGTGCACTATTCATCATGTATCGTCTGGTCTAATTTTGACCCTTCAGATGATAGAATCTATCTTCAAGGTCTTCATGAAAGTTGTAGATCTCGAAGTCTTCTTTCGAACAGTCTAAGGAATGGTTTAATCTGACGTCTACAGAGAAAGTTATGCCCTTTGTTCCTAAACAAGTTCAATAGGGTCAAGGACAAGTATTGTTTCAGTTTATGGCTCCGAATGCTCAGCTCCGAAAGCGGGGTCCTGCAAAAATTCCTTTATGGCCTGAGAAATATTATTCCATACATAACCCTCAAGATCAATCTTCTCCTTAAATTTGGATGTCATGTTTCTTGAGCACGGTCTAGACGAAATCAACCTGATATAAAAACAAATAATTTTATATCTTTTTAAAATTTAAACCTATAACTTAATCGTAAACATATAGTGTTTCATGTATTTTCACTTACAGATTATTGACAATTGTGATGTAAGTTCTTTCATCAGGTCCCTCAACTCTAAGCTGGCGGCTGCCTCCTTTATCCATATCGTTTACCTCCTGATATCTCTGTCGCTATAGGGGTAGTGGATGGTGTAGGGGTGGTGGATGGTGTAGCAGCAGGTACAGAAGGTGATGCCTCATCTACAGGTGTAGTAGCTAGAGAGGGAGGAGGTGATTCAGTTGTAGTTGCAAAATGTGATGGTTCACTTGGACAGTAATTAAGTACCTCCGAATCGTTGTCTAAACCTATTGTATTTTCTCTTTGGTGCTCGATTTCAACCTAAAATTCATATTTGATTAAATTTTTTAGAAATATAAGAATCTGACTTCAATATTTTCCACAATATATTAAAAAAGAAATAATTGATTTGTTGAATATAATATTCAATTATAAACACAAATTAATCGCTATCGTCACATAATTGTAAATTAAAACTATCTTCTTTTTCTGAAGAATAAGAATCAAACTCAGGCTCCTCTTCAGATCTCTGGCCCTTGCCATCCTCTCCAGATAAAATTTTAACATATTCATTAGATGGATCGTTCAAAGGTTTATTATCGTCATATGTGACAGATGCATTTATTTCATAAACATCTTCCTGAAATGCTTCACTTTCAATTCTTTGTTCTCCTTTTCCTTGTAATTCAAAAACACCTCTAGGTTTACGTTTTATTAAATACGTTGCAGTCGAAGCAAACGTTGATGTTTAACTTTCAACTTTATCAATGAAATACACTTTCGTTGCTAAATGAAGATACTGATTTTGCCACCTATCATTCGCGTCTCTTTTACCGACGGTGATTCCTATTCCGTCGCTATATTCCATCGCAAAAATCAGTGGGATAATTTTCCATTTAGCTTTACTGACGGATATTTTTTCCATCGCAATTACGACAATTTTACCGAAGAAATGTGATTTTCCATTGCTAATTTTCAACGGTATTATTTCCATCGGTAATTGTCCATCGGCAATCAGTAATTTTCTTGTAGTGACTTATCACCAAACATATTAAACAATCCTTGAAATATATAATTAATATCAAACTCTTGCCATAAAGAACAATTAAACAAAGAAAACAAACAAAAACATTAGTAAGAACTTAAATCTAAGTCTTAAACACATGATCATCATCTAAGAGAACACTAAAAACACACTCTAACACCTCGAAAACATATTAATTTTTACACCTATCATGATTGAGAGACCTAAGAAAACTGAGCCCAACCTAAGTGGATGGATAACTTCATTTGTTAAAGGATTCTGTTTTTTTTTCTAACCAATTTGTTAAGTTGTGGTAGGAATATTTAGTATATCTAAATAATGTTTGTAAATTATAACACATGTGATTATATCCTTATTTTATGAAATCATCCTTTTGTATTTAAAATTATATGAACGTTTGATTAAAGGGAAGATATTTGTCTTAAAATTTTCTTTTCTTGTTCTTTCTTAAAGAGTTTCCTCCCTCCAAGTGGAATATCTTGCAGTCGTAACCATCCTCCTATCATTGACTAGATGTTTTATTCTAAGTCTTTTAATCTTATAATGTTGTTTATTTTATACAAACTAGCCAGCAAAAATTTTGGGATTTGAAACTTTAACTCCGAAGATAAAGTGTGAGGAGGCAAAAATCTTAGGAATATGATTTAGTTTAAGAGAGAATGAAGAGGATGCGGATGGGTAAGATCTAGTCAGGACGAGTTGAATCAATTTTAACTACAAAAAAAAACAATTGGGTTACCTTATATTTAATTAAATTTGAGATTGGACTATATAAATCAAGTTTGATAAAGATTTGAAGCGAGTTTGAACCACAACTTACATAAAATTGTCATCCCTAATTATTATTATTAAATAATCATAGTGCTCTTGGAAGTACAAATCCAATTTTCGGCAGACAAAAATGGATCACAGAAATGATGGTGTGAGAAGTGTATGTTCCTAGGATAAACCTTGGTTATTTTCTCATCTGTTTTATGAATGAGCTTTGTTGCAGGCAAGAAGAATCTTACAAAGGTAGTTGTTCCAAATAAGTGCAAGGAAAGAGACAGCAACACCTACCAAAGTGATGGTCGTAATATCATCGAGAATAAGCTACTCTCTAAGAAAAACAGTTGCTTCTTTTTTTCTTTCCATTAAAGTGTTCCCATTACATTATTTGCAATTGGGCATAAGTTCAATTTAGAACCTTAATGGAGTCTGATGGAATTTTTAATAGGTTTGCTTGAAATAAGGGAATTATGCTTGTGAGTTAATAGGAAAGACCCCTAAGTTTGTTCTTTTGTTATATTATGAGATTGTTACTTTCCTTGGTGTTGTGTTAAGGATAGGGTAGGGAACAAATTTGCAAATTAATTGTGCATCCCTAATGGCATCTCATGAAGGGATTGAAAGTTTCGTTTATGACCAAGAAAATTTTGATTTAATCCTAGTTAACCTCGTGAAATTTTGTAGATTTTTATGTGGGCATTCATACTTCGGATCTCAGAAGACTTTCAAGATTGCAAAGTAGGTAGCTTTATAGTTGAAGTCATAATTTACTAGTTAGGTTTGTGATCATTGACCATGATGATAAATCACCCTATTTAAGTATCCATTTTGTTGATATAAATATAAAGAGATAACATATTTAGTGTTTGTTTGATTCAGCTTTTGGATGATGAATAAGTACTTTTTTTCACCGTAAAAGCTGTTTTTAAGAAAAGTGAGTGTTTGGCTGTAAAATTCAAAAGCACTTTTTTTTCATAGAAATGGCTTTTTTGGAAGCTAAAATATAGCTTTTTAAGAAGCTTAAATTTGGAGCTTTTCAAAAAAGTACTTTTTTAGGTAGATTTTTCATATCAATTAATGAGCTTATTTTTATGTTTTACACATAATTTTCGCAATACTAGCACATCTTCACGTTTATTTTGAGATTTATATAATATTATTTGACTTTTTTATATGTTTTAATATTTATTTTTTATATTAATTTTACTTATATTATAATCCATATAAAAGATTTGACTAGACATATTTTTATTTATGTTTTATATGGTTTAAAATTATATAATAATTAATATGTTGTGCTTTGCATATTGTTTAATATATTTTAAATAATATTTATATGTATAAATAATTTTTATTACAAAATAAAATATAGTTAAAATTAAATGTGCTTTTTATTTTTATACTGCCAAATAGTCTACCATGTGAAGCTGACAGTTAAACAGTCAACTAGTTTCTTATAAATGTTCTTCTTAGAAAAGATTTATATAAAAAAGTTCTACTAACAAAAACTTTACTAATATAAGTTCAACCAAATAGAAGCTTAAATTCAGTAACCTCTTAAAACATTTTCTTATTGCCCCTTTAACCAAAATTTCTCAAAACAAAGAAGAGAAAAAAGAGTTAAAATGTAAATTATAAATAAGAATAAATGGAAATTATAGATAAAAATAAAGGAACAAATCAAGAAAATTACTTGAATAAGAGAACCTGGATAGTTTCAAATATGTTGTAATTAATAAGTTTTCCATATGAAAACAAATTAACATTATATTTAGGAGAATTTAGGTATATATATATATATAGTTTTAAAACGCAAAACTCTATTTTTTTTTAGAAAAAAATTAGAAATGACAATTAAATGATACATAAATCTAAATTTAAATATTTTGAATGGCCCTGGTTTATGGGCCAGCTCAGGCCCAGGACATATCTATTTGAGACTTAATTATTTTAAGCAAACCGAGAAGAGATAGGTTTTAGGTAGGCCTAAATTTGAATAGTCCAAGCCTTTCAAGAAAAAAATGTTATTTTATACTTTTAATTTTTTAAAAATTATTTTAAAAATTTGAGGGAACTGGCCATTGCATTCCTATAAAAAATAAATGAGAATTTTGTTTGGGCATCTCATCTTTGAAAAAAGTCCTCAATCCAAAATATGTTAAAATATAGGGGTATATTTGCAAATATACAAAATAAAATACCACAAAAAAATTAAACAATTCTAAATAGGTGAAAGTGGAGGGACAGATTAGCAAATACAAACCAAAGCATCAACCCTAAAAGTTAGGTCAAACAGGGAAGGTCTCACTATACAGTATAATTCAAAAAGCTTCACATTTCCCAGTTTCTGCTTTCTTGTTGGTGTCTCGCACACTCACACAAACCTCTACTTTGCTTTTGCGTGGTTGGTTGGTAAGCTTTTCGCATCTCTCTGTGTCTCTTAAACTACCATTTGAAAATGTATGTAGTCTGTTAATTTCTAGGGTTGTTAGTTTCTTTTGTGTCCATGTTTTACATGCTTTTCTTGCTTGGTCAATCTTATCAATTAATGCATTTTTCATGATTTAGAACCATCGGAAACTGTTCGCCTCATTCATTTTGTGTTACTCTATTATGTAACATGGCAAATTTGGTTTGTTAGTGAACTTTTTGGCGTTGTTTTTCTGGGTTGGATTTAATTATTGTGTTGTTTAGTCCTGGATTATTTGGAAGGCTTTTTTCTTCAGTTTTCTAATTGGCTGTTTAAGTTGGGTTTGCCCTTTATCAAACTTGGTTAGAAATGTTGGGTCTAGAATTTGGTATCAGTTCATGGTCCACGTTGTCTGAAATTAGCTTGAGAGTTGACGTTTTATATGGTTTTTGTTGATAAGTGGAGTGTTTTATGTGAATTGAGTTAGGAACGGTGCTGGTATGGGCGTTTAGTGTGTACAGGTTTGTCGAAAAAGTTTGGCAGTCATGGTATAATTGCTCTTTTTGATATAATTGACTCTTGACGTTTGTTTTCTGGGGCAATGAAGTTTGTTTTATGGGCTTGGTAATTGCGGGATGCTGTTTATTCCAGCAATTACTTGGTGAGGTTCATCTTTACTTCTTAAGTTTAAACTGTATGTGAACATAGGGTGGATAATCAGTCTTGGTTTGTTGTCTTGAACTGTAAAGGACCCATAATGACGTATATCTACTATTGTAACTGATTTCTGTTTAGGATTTTCTCAATTTTCATCTTTTTTACTCCTTAAATCTTTTCCACTCAATTTGGAAGTCTCACTGATGTTTTGATTGGTATTATTTGCAAGGATGATGCAGAATAGAGGTGATATGTAGAGGTATCATCTGTGCTTCATGCTTTAACTGTGGACCATTTAGGTGGTGGAGCAGGAATGAAGTTTAGGGTATGCTTTCTGCACATGGGCTAATTTTGACTTAGGTCTTTTACTAATTTGATTAGTGATGGATTGCAATAGAGAAGAGGCTATTAGGGCCAAGGGCATTGCTGAGAGTAAGATGCAGAATAAGGATTTTGTGTCAGCCCGTAGATTTGCCCTCAAGGCCCAGCAGCTTTACAAAGATGTAGATAATATCTCTCAGATTCTGATGGTTTGTGATGTGCATTGTGCTGCTGAGAAGAAACTGTTTGGGAATGAGATGGATTGGTATGGTATCCTTCAGATTGAGGAGACAGCAGATGAGGCTTTGATCAAGAAGCAGTACAGGAAGTTTGCTCTTCAACTACATCCTGACAAAAATAGATTTCCTGGTGCAGAAGCTGCTTTTAAGCTTATTGGAGAAGCTCAGAGAGTGCTTTTGGACAAAGGAAAACGATCATTGCATGACATAAAACGTAAAGCTCCTATGAATAAAACTATCCCACCTCTCAAACAACCACAAAAGGCAACTTACAATACCAATCAAGTTGTTCACAACAGTTTTGGTGGCAAATTTAAAGGCATAAATTCCCATCATCAGCAACCACAACAAGGAGCAGCTCAGCAGTCATTTCCTAGTGATCGTGCAACTTTTTGGACAACTTGTCCATTTTGTAATGTTAACTTCCAATATTACACAGAAGTTATGAATAAATCTCTTCTTTGTCGAAGTTGTAGGAGGTCTTTTATAGCATACAAAAAGATTTCACAAGGGCCGACAGAAACTAATTCAAACCGGGCGGCTTTTATCTGTAGAAAAGATGTCCCTTATCAGGGAGCTTGTAAAGTGGATTTGGGCAATCAAGGGACAGCCTTTGCTGAGCATCTTAAAAAAGCTTTTTCCCAAAAGCAAGGTTGCAATCGAGAGTTCAATTCAGGAACAGAAAGCAAGGATATCCCTTGTCAGGAAGCTTACAAGGTGAACTCGAGCATTCAAGGGATGAGCAATGGTGATCTCAAGAGAGCATTTTCCCAAAAGCAAGGTTGTAACGCAGAATTCAATATAGGAACGGAAAGTGGTAAGAAAAGAAGGAAGGAAGAGACAGAATCCAGTGAGAAATGTGACTTTAAAGCTAAAGTGCACTCTGATTCTCATGGTGGGAGTCCAAGGAGATCTGGTCGGCGTAAGCAGCCAGTTTCTTATAATGAAAATGCAGGTGGTGATGAAGAGTTTGCGAGCCATCCAAAAAAGGCCAGGAGGAGTGGATCATCCTTCACCATTGATGAGCAAAAGGACAATGAATTGAAGGGGGATGTATCTGAAACTAACAAAAAATCTAGTGAGGGTGCAAACTGCAAGGATGAGAGTGAAGTGAAACAGGTTAATCATCAAGAGAGCTCACTGGATGGGGTCAAAACTCTAAATGTGAATCATGAAAAAATTGAAGAAAATGTCTGGAAGGAAAGTTCAAGCTCCGAATCCAAGTCAGAAAAAAGTACTTGGGCATATGATGAGCCAGATTTCAATGACTTTGGGAAACTGCGCCATGAAGAATGTTTTTCAGTAGGCCAGATCTGGGCTCTTTATGACTCTGTGGATGCGATGCCTAGATTTTATGCTCTAATCAGGAAAGTTTTCTCCCCTGGTTTTAAAGTGCGGATAACTTGGCTAGAGTCAGTCCCAGTTGAAAAAACCGAAATTGAAGGTGTAAATGAAGATCTGCCAGTTGGTTGCGGTAAGTATGTACTTGGAGGCTCTGAATATTCTAATAAACGCCTTATGTTCTCTCATGTGATTCCTTGGGAAAAAGGTAAGCCCAAGGACCCATACAAGATATATCCTAGGCAGGGAGAAACTTGGGCCCTCTTTAAGAACCGGGATGTTAAATGGAAATCGGACGCAGACTCTAATAGGAAGTATGATTATGAATTTGTTGAAGTCTTGTCAGACTACAGTGATGATGTTGGTGTCTGTGTTGCATTTTTGCACAAACTAAAAGGATTTGTGAGTGTTTTCTGTCGAGTTGGTGAGCAGAGTTTTCAAATTCCGTCAGCTAAATTACCCCGTTTCTCCCATATGGTTCCTTCATTTAAGCTGACAAGCAAGGAAATAGAATGTGGGTCAAAATCTTTTGAACTTGACCCAGCTTCATTGCCCAAAAATATAATAGAGATTGCTCTCCCTGAGGACTTAGGAGCGGGGGTTGCTGATAGTGTACCTATTGATTCATCTTCAAAACCTGATGATAAAGTGAATTGTGAAAAAGAATTGGAAGGAAGTAATTCTACACCCATGGCTGAGTCAGCTGGCACGAAAGAATCTCAATTAGGACATAACAGCAATGATATCAACAATGGTGATGATATTGAAGTTCCAGATGCAGAATTTTTTGACTTTGATGCTCAAAAATCTATTGATAAGATCACAGTCGGTCAGATCTGGGCATTGTACAGTGCTGAGGATGGATTGCCTAAGTACTATGGTCTGATTTCAAAAATCGACTCCACCCAAGGTTGTACAATACATGTGAGATGGCTTACTTCTTGCGCATCAAAGGACGTACCGCGCTGGAATGACAAGAACATGCTTGTTTGTTGCGGAAGATTTCGAATTGAAAATCGTGCACGGGATGCTTATACATCTACTAAACTCTTTTCACATCAGTTAGCTGCAGAAATTACTTGTGGAAAGGCGAAGAAAGGGTATGTTATCTTGCCTAAGAAAGGTGAGGTTTGGGCATTGTACAGGGACTGGTCTTTGAAGATTAGACTTTCAAAAATTCAGGAGTGTGAATACGATATGGTAGAGGTCCTCGAAACAAGAGATAGGGGGATAGAAGTTCTACTTCTTGAACATCTTAATGGGTTCAACTCAGTTTTCAAGCCTAAGCTAAAAGGGAGATCACGTTCTCCGGTCAAAATGGTGATTCCGAATGCCGAGCTTCTTAGGTTCTCTCACCAAGTCCCTTCTCATCGTCTAACCGACCAGAGGGATGGCAGCCTGAGAGATTTCTGGCAACTTGATCCTGCAGCATTGCCACTGGACTAAAGTCCTCTGTCTCGTTGGACTTACATGTATGATGCTTCACTGGCCAAGGCATTTGTTGGGAAATAGCTTGCTTTGCAGAATTTTGAAAGAATTCTTCTAGCTTTTGACAGATGTATATGTTGAGAAGAATTCTTCAGACTTTGGATTTGATTTTAGGAATCGGATATGTGCTCATAGTTGTTTCATCTGTAGTTTGTTTATTTCGTTGGCTGCGGAGAACTTTATTTGTGAAAATGAAAAGGCATTCTTAATTTTAGATGTTGCAATGTTTTTCTGCTTCTCTGCATTACTTTGAGAACCATATCTTATTTCTTTTAACGATTCCCTGACTGGATTCTAAAATGTTTTTCTTTACTGATACATAGGGTGACAATTTAGTTCAAGTTTGACCCGAGATTAAACGAGTCAAATCCGGTTTCGTTGGACTCAGACCTGTAAATAAAAAAGTACTTTTTCAATAAATATGGCTTTTTTGGCAGTCAAAATATAGCTTTTTAAAAAGTTTAAATTTAGACTTTTTCAAAAAAGCATTTTTCAAGTAGATTTTTTAGAACAATTAATGAGCTTATTTTTAGTCCATTTTATTTTTATATTTTACGCATAATTTTCACAATACTCACAAACTCATCTTCCTGTTTATTATGCATTTAACTATTTACTCAACTTGGTTATTTATTTTAGAATTTATATTATATTATTCGACTTTTTAATATATTTTAATATTTATTTTCGATATTAGTTTACTTATGTTATAATCTATATAAAAAATTTGGTTAGATATATTTTTATTTATGCTTCATACGGTGTAAAGTTATATAATAATTAATATATTGTGTTTTGCATATTATTTAATATATCTTAAATAATATTTATATCCATAAATAATTTTTATTATAAAATAAAAAATAGTTAAAATTACGAGTTCTTTTTATTTTTATATTGTTAAATCTATTGTATGAAATTTTTTCAAATAAGTTCTTTTTTAAATGCCAGCGAAATAATCAATTAAATGTAAACATTATGGAATAGAGGCTAAAACTAAAGAGGTTTAGACCTTTAAAAAGATTTCGGAGGCTTAAGGGTTCACTTCACGCCCAATCCGACTCATTAATTAAATTAATACTAAAATAATATTGTATTTACTAATCGGCTTAAGACCATATGCAATATTGGGAAAAAAAAAAACAAAAACAAAGGGGCATTCCGAGAATTGAACTCGGGACCTCTCGCACCCTAAGCGAGAATCATACCACTAGACCAAATG
>JANKOE010000002.1:54148834-54172489 GCA_026284465.1 Erythroxylum citrifolium | reverse complement strand
ACAATTAAGCACAACTTGATTAAAATATCTTTGCTCACTTCAACCCGTTCTTTATGTGAGACCCATTAGATTTTCAAATATGTTGGCAATGATTATAAATTATAGTTATAATTCATAGTTATAATTAGATAAATTAAAACACCTTTTAATTTATTTTTATTCTCCAATTAAACAATTTATAATTATAAATCAAGATTAGCGTTTAGTAACACACCATGACTACCCAAATATTTAGGAATGTCAAAGTGGTTTTAACTAACCTTTCTGTATATTTTTTTTCATATAATTCAATCATTTTATCATACAATGTTATGATTAGACAGAGTATGGAATTAATGCCTACTCTATTTTAAGTCTAATCATATTAGTTCTCTACCATTAGCTATAGATTCTATTAATGACATTTGTAAACTATTTACAAAACGTCATTCCACCTTATCTAAGGATTTCTTGAATCAATACTAATCGAGATAAAAAAACATTCTCCATAATTACTTTATAGTGATGAATCCTATCTTTATCACTCATTTACCTCCATATAGTTCATGTTACATCCAACGACTATCGACTAAATGACCTATGATTAAAATAAGTCAGAAGTAGTATCAAAACACAACAATCCCTATACAAGATAACTTTGAGACCTCAAGTCGAAAGACCACTTATACAATCATCACAATGAGAATTTTCATAGACGTATACGTAATGTTCCAAATAGATTTCTCATATCAGGTTTGTTCAGTGAACTTGTTCTCTAACAAGCATCCACACAAATTTTTAAGTATCTCTATACTTAATTCTACGAGATTGACTATTTCTTTCATAAGGAAAAACATAATGCGTACTAGTCTTTTTACGTTTTATTAATGTCTAGTCTTAATAGAACAATGACTATGAACAATTTAGGGATAATACGTAATGCAATATTAATCTTATAATTATAATCTCATTATAATTTTATTTGCAATATATAATTATCCGATAAACTTTATCATATACATCTAAACATGTACAAGATAAAGAATACTTTTAAATTATTTTCTCCCTAAACTAACCGGTCGATTGAATGTAGGGCATAAACCAACAATATATGCTTTGTTTTTTTAATAGTGTTGTCTATGTCATTTCTTTTTTCGCTTTGTTATTGTTCTATAAAAGCTTATGATGATTAGTGTTTGTGATAATGAGTTACATATCAATATTCTATTCTTATCAAACTAATTTAACCATTTGATGATCTGACCAGTCACATCCATTTCAGGAGAAATACTCTTTTGATTTTATTTGATTACCATATGTATAATTGCTTATATATTTTATTAGTCCTATTGTTAACATTTTCATTTTCCTTTGTAGAAGGATTTCAAGGTTCAGATAACCTGTGTTATGAGAGACACATATTCCGTAAAGTAGTAGTCACAATTCTAAAACCATTAGTTGATGCCTTGCGGTGGTCATATTGAGATCATTATTAAGTATTTGAATATTGATACAATCATTATGATAAGATATTTGTACTAAACTTTTTTTTTATAAAAAAAGAGATACTTGTGCTAAACTTTTGTTTACCAAAATTTGAGTATTGTGAGATTTTTATTGCTATTATATTATGGTTAACTACAATTTTTTAGAAGTTCAAATTCATATATATAAACACTTTGTTTACACCTCTAAAAATTTAACTACCAACAATTATTTGGAGCAAAAGATCTAAAAGATTTGATTTGGATTCAATTTTAGTTTTAATTTTCAAATTTAACAAAAGTGAATTTATTTAAGTTATTATTTTTATATTAATTTTGTTTTCTTTCTTATTTTATAATTTATGAAGGATTCTATTTTCGATTTTTCAGTAATTTATATAACTATTTATTAATAACTAATAAAATTGTAATCATTATAAGATTTTATGTTAAAATATTTCAAAATAAAAATAAAAATTAAACTAAAATAAAAATATAAAATTAAAATTAGTTTTTTGGAATAAGATCTCTAATAGCACAACACAAATAAAATAAAATAGGATATGAAAATAAATAAATAACAAATCTCAATTAATATATTTTTATTTTTAATATTTTCATTACAAATCTGAACTAAATAAGTTTTTAAAATCAAAATCAAAATCAAAAGTTGAAAATAAGAAACAAAAACTAAAAATTACAAAGAGGATATAAAACAGTACCTTATAATATTACAAGAATCCATGTTAAATTGAATAATTGTGGCAAAGAAAACTCCATAGGATAAGCACTTTATAAGACACTCTCAAGCAGTGGATGGTGGGCTAGATAAAGTTTCAATCACTTACAGCTAAGATATATTTCTTTATGATTGGCAAATCCGAAATAATGAAACACAAACTCTGCCACAAACTTAGGCGCAAATGGCGACCTTATATTGGTCCATGTCTACTTTGGAAACCGAATAATGCATTCACACAAAAGCAGATCAAAGGTGAGAAATGAAGACAATCATAACCAGTTGAGCACCCTCCTTGCGATGACTTGGAAGCACTCAAGTGATTTCACAAGCAATAATAATTGTAGTAACTCTCCTCTCCTTTCGTTCCTAGAAAGGGCACATGAGAAAAGACAGTTGACCTATCAGATACCGTATGTACAGAAGAGCTTATAGGGCTTTGTTAGGAGATAAATCTTCTATCTAATTTTATGATGTCTTATTTTATGTAATAAATCTTAACTATTTATTTATGTAGATTCTACGTTTACAAAAGATTAAGACTTTTTTTCCGCCATAAAACTTTATCAGCTGGTATAAGCCAACTTTTTTTTCTTTTTACTACCAGTGGAGAAAAAAAAGTTAATATTGTCAAAGTAAAAGAACCAGCAACAGTCAAAAGCTTTCAATGCAACCCACAAGCTGAATGTGATGACCGTCCCTCCAATGGTGCACAATCTCATGTTGTCCACTTCAATTAATAAAGCGGTATATGAGGACCGTATTAAGCACCAAATATGAGTTCCCTGTAGCTAAAGCAAACACTCCCAATTTTCCTAAAGACCACCAACTTTCTTCAACCTGAAGCCACCTCCGTTACTCCACTCTCACTGAACTGATGCATTATAAAGCCAGCACTATAACCCCCAAGATCCCCGAAAAAATGACTTCAACAGCTCCAGTTGCCATAGGCACGCGGGGCACTGTTGGATCACTGGTTAGAAAAGAGATTGAGTATTTCACTATGTTCGAGTTAGACCGATTTGGAAGTTCTAGGAAAATTCAAGAACAGGCTGTTGAGGTGGGCTCCAACGGTGGCCGTTCAAAGCCTGCAGGTTTTTGGTCCTTCAAGATGAGTTGGAAAAGGAAGAAAAGAAGTCGCAACTGTGGATACTTTCGAAACATCTGTTCAGTTGTAGAAGTTGCTGATACCAACCAGCTCAATGGAATTCCCGGGTTCAGTTATATAAACCTCAAGGATGATATGAAGAATATGCATATATGAAGAGCTCACACGTTTTCTGGTCCTTCAAACTGATACACATGTTATGCTTCAGCCAGATTCTATCAATCACAGATTTGTAAGCTCGTCTGTACATCTACAAAGGAATGTTGTCAGTCGTCAGATACAATCTCTCTGGGATTTGTGGTCGGATGTTGTGGCTTCTTTTGGTAACTGGGGTCATTTTGATTCTGAATTGAAACCAAGGTAAGGCTTCAAACACTAGCTTTTCAAGGATAACTATTTGGCACTGAAACGACTTCCATGGTTCAATAGTTTTGACAATTCAATGCTCTAATGTGTAAGCACTAGCTTTTCAAGGATAACTATTTGGCACAGAAAGGTTACAGTTTTATAGTTGTAGTTCCTTTTGTGATTAAGACGATGCATACTCTATACTTTGCTTAAAAAGCTCAAGGTTTCAAGTTGTAATTGTTTGTTCATGATGTCCGACAAATCAGAAGACTCTGTTGAGAGTTTGTTGAAACAAGGTGATGTATTTTGGTCTTTAACAGGCTTAAAATGAAGAAGTCAATTAGAGCTTATAAAGCGTACTGTAAGAATGAGACAGACTTTACTACTGTAAGAGATATAGGTACAGAATACAAAGCTGTCATTGTATTAAACAAAACCGAAAACAATTGTGAAGCCCACATTCGATGAAAATACTGCAACTTACGAAGCAAACTCACCAATTGGTATGCAAAATTATGGAACTAAGAATAGGGACACGTACAAATTTCACGAGACTCAGGACGTGTAAAAGCTGATAGAGCGCTGAGACTCGTGAAACAAACAGCTTTTACAGTTTTGGTAGGTTTTGTATGGCTCAGTTTTCAACTTGTGTGATAAGTCCTAAATTACTTGGTTTTCGCTTGCATTTCCTTCTATTACTGAGTCAACATACCGAGAACTGCATTTGAATGAAATCCTGTCAACTTGTTCCTCAGCTTTCGGCTTAACCAGAAACTGGAGTGCACTCACAACATCAGACATAAATGGTCTTGTGTCAGGTTCCTCTTGCAGACAAGTGGCTGCTATTGCAAGAGCTTGATACAGACCCTTCTTTGGGTAGTTTTCTTGAAGCAATGGATCTGCCATTTTTGTAAAATGACTTTTATCCTTAAACAAAGGCTCCGCCTGCAATATAAAGATTCCAACTAGAATTAATTTCAGGATTCCAACTAGAATGAATTTCAGGATAAGAAAAAATAAGTATAGATAGGCTTATATTTGCTTATAGTATAAATTGTCTGGTTAAATTGATATGTCCAAACATAGATTCTCATGATATAAACAGCAATTATGTCTCTAGTGTCATCAACATACCCAGTAAATTAGGTTCTGCTCCTCAGTTGGTCTTTTCACATCAATCACTCTCCTTCCGGTTATCAACTCAAGAAACACAACACCAAAGCCGTAGACATCAGATTTCGTTGTCAGCTGACAATTGCGCTGATATTCTGGGGCGCAATAACCATAGGTACCCATAACCCTCGTAGAAACAAGTTCCTGCTCTCCTGAAGGAGCCAACTTAGCAAGTCCGAAATCAGATAGCTTTGGATTAAAGTCCGCATCAAGTAATATGTTGGACGCTTTGAAGTCACGGTAAATGATCGATGGTTTGGCAACATGATGCAAGTACTCCAGCCCCTTTGCTGCTCCGACTGCTATCTTCATCCTTGTATTCCAATCCAAGGGCTCCTTTCCAGGAGGCAAGTCTGCGAGAGAAAGTGCTGTTAGAATGCAGGCACAAGGAATGCTTCTAGGGCTGTCCTTATAAGAAAACATATTACTACTGTTATTATTTCTTTACATTCAGGTAAGAAAATTAAAAAAGGTTGAAAAGGTTGAGCATATACCAAGAAGGTGATCTTCCAAAGATCCATTGATCAGGAATTCGTAAACTAACATTCTGTGTTCGTCTTCAATACAGTAACCAATCAGTTTGACAAGGCTTTGGTGTTGAACAAGATTTAACATAAGAACCTCTGAGAGGAATTCTCTGTTTCCTTGTCGTCCATTCTTGTCAAGTTGCTTGATAGCCACATCCTGCAGAAAAGAGAATGAACAAGTGAACAAACGAGCACAAAGCGTAATAGGAACACCACAGAAAAAGAGGCAGAGACAGAGACAGAGACAGAGACAGACTTGATCAATACTTTGAACGCGTCCTTTATACACTTTCCCAAATCCACCTTCTCCAACCAGACAATCGTCGTTAAAGTTGTTGGTTGCAGCTGCTAGTTCTTGATACGAGAAAACTCTGGCAGATACTTTTGCATTTCCAACTTTCATTACCTCCTCTGATATCCTCCTATGCCTGCTGCTTCCTGCACATTTAACGATGTCAGACAGATCAGGAAAACCTTTTCTGAGAATTCTTATGAAAGGATCGAGTGCTTCTCGGCAAACATTTCTCAGCTGCTGACCTCAAAATCAGGATGCATGGCATATCATCATTGGTTCCATGCCAAATAAAGTGTAAAAATAAAATCTTCAGAAGTTAGAGAGAAAGCATTGCTTTGTCCTTTCAAAATCCAGATCTGGAAATTCTCAACAATTGTACCTGTTTTATGCGACATACTCTTGATGAAGAAGGAAAATCTGTTGCCATTTCTATTAAATCCCTTGCTAGTATCTGCTACGCTCTCCTTAAAGGAATTATTATCCTTGAAGGAATGATTGCTTTCGAATTTACAACAAGAAAGGAAACTCATCTCCCTTCCGTAATTCCTTTATTTTTGCTATTTCAGGTTTTGGATTTTCCTTGTATTTTTCGGCCTAGAGGTTTCGAGTCCTACCTTGAGGTTCCTCAATGATTGTATTCATAACTAGTAGAGTTGCGTTTTAACAAACACCATTTATGGCTCCGAAAGCTGATTTGCATCAAGCATGCGTTTGAACGAAGATTACCGGTCAGAAGTTGCAAGCAATAGACTGAATCGTTCGTGGGAAAATTACAGGTTTTCCCGATAACGCAAGGTGGGAGTCAACAACATTTTATAAGCTTTTAAGAATAATCACCATAATTAGTTGTTGTTGTTGTCGTCTATAAATAGCAATGTCAGAAAAAAATGTGGATAAGTTCTGATGATATTCCTACATCATTAATACGTGGTAAATTAATTACATTTTATGCTTAAATTTGGGACCTAAATCAAGAGAAAATATGATACTAATTTTAGATGATATCACCTTTTAGATGTCGCCCCTCTAATTTTAACACCTGTTTATCTCTCAGCAGCTCCTCCTTGCGGGTTACGGTGCATACACTTATTACTGCATGGTTGATCCTATGCAGTTCCTTTTATTCCCTTCTAAGTTGTATTTCACACTGATACTTGACTCCTCTCTCGAGACCCCTTTACTTGTTTATTTCTCTACTACTCTCCAAAATACTGCCCTGATATCACTCCAAAGCTCTACCTATCTTCTACTGCCTACTTCTTTGAAACCTGTGATCCTTCTTTCGTCTAGAGTGTTCTGTAGCTCTGTGTACTTTCTTTAACCTACAGATTTCCCTTTAACAATCAGTCATTAGTTTGATCCTATGGATACTAATGCTTTCCCGCCCTTAAACTCAAATTATCCTGCTCTGCAATCTGAGTCACCTATTAGGAAGGAACTTCCTGGATCTTCACTAAACAATGTTTAGGCCACTAAGATGAGCCCTCAACAAAATCGAAAATCATGGGTGTAGGTGGTCGGTGATCCTAGACCTGATTTGAAGCTAACCTATTGTCCTCCTAGTAAAGCATCCAAGCAAAGGATTGTCTCTTCACCTTTGGAGCTTCTGAAAACTAAAGCTGATAGATGAAGTCCACCTTCTTGGCTTTTTTTTTTGGACAAGAGGATAGCCTTCCCAATTATGAAACAAGGAGTTTTGAATAACTGGAAGCAACATGGTTTACAAGAAATGTTTGTGAACAATGGGGACGGGATAGCCTTCCCAATTATGAAACAAGGAGTTTTGAATAACTGGAAGCAACATGGTTTACAAGAAATGTTTGTGATCTTCAAATTTGCAAGCTTTAAAGATGCCAAGAAAGTGATTCAAGATGGACCTTGGCATGTACATAACAAGCCACCGTTACTACAATTGTGGAGGCATGGGTTGAAATTCGAGGAGATTAAAAAGGAAAACAAACCTATATGGATTTGTATACATGATTTTTCCCTTCGGAATATTGGACTACAAGTGATCTTAGCCACCTTTCCGATATATTTGTTGTAACATCCTGTTCTAATATTAAGAGTTAAAATCCGAAAGCACGGTACATGAGGGATCAATGAGAGATTAAAAAAAATGCATTTTTTATGCTCATACATATTGTTAGCATACACGCATGTATTTTTAGAATTTTACACACATTAAAATGACTGTACATGCATTCATTGACATATTCTAGGTATAATTGAATCATAAATGTATTTATAATGCGAATTGTGGATTGTAGGTGTTGTGGATTGATTTGGAGAGTATAAATTGCTGAATTCAAATATTTGGTCATAACGTTTGTTGATTTAGAATTTTGGTGAATTTTAGGAATAAATTTCAAAAATGTCGAATATTATTGTACCAGGAAAAATGCTACTAGGGCAAGTAAATTGATAAATGGAAATAGAAATAAGAGCTAAATGATATTAAAAATTTGGAGACAATTGTATTAAAAATATTAGAGTTGGTTGGACTAGTTAAATGAGATGAACTAGTTAAAGCCTTAAGAGATGGATGAGTGACAAGTGTCACTTGTAAAGTTGATCTTACAAAGTTTACTATTGTTTTTTTAACTTTGAAAGACAAAGACACTGTTTGTCTTGTCTTAAAAATATCTTCTTCGTGGTTATCTTCTTCGAGCTTGTTCCCTTACACAAAGTTTTCCATCAAATTTTCACCGAAGAAAAACCTTGTTCTCATCTGTCCATTTGCTACTCCCAATTTCAGTTTCCTTCTCTTTGCCTTAAAAAAAACTGAAGCTTGTCAACCCCTTAAGTGGTGTATGTAAATTGTATGGAAACTAGGGTTTCTTGAATTTTTGCAGATTTTTGGAATTATATCAAGTAAGTATTGTGTAAATCCTTTAGAGTTGTAGTTTTATGAAACCAAAATGGTGGTTTAATTGTCATTGCATGATCATGAAGAAAAGTGGATGTTTTTCATGAACACCGAAGGTTTATGATATGAAAAATTTTGATGTGTGATTTTCGAATAATTGATGATCTATATGTCTTAAGATAGTGTAGAAATGATTTTTCAAGTTGAAAGATACGTGCATGATTAAGAGTAGAAAAAAATTTAGAGAGAAGAACAAGTAAATGATCTGTTTATGATTAGGTATTCACTATATTTGTGGGTTTTGAGAGTTTTTATCGTCCAGACGAACCCCGCTATCGTCCAGACGAACCCCGCTATTGTCCAGACGATCCTCGTTATCGTCTAAACGAACCCCGCTAGTATTCAGACGAGCCTCGCTATCGTCTAGACGATCTTCGTTATCGTCCAAACGAACCCCACTAGTGTTCAGACGGACCCCGCTATTGCTTCTCATCACAATCGCGACTTCGTAAGTTGGACAGCCAAATCCGAAAAGTGCACATGGACGATCGTGACTTTGAAGGTTGAAGGCTGATGCAACATCCTTCGATCTTTTGGCTATATCTCCTTCGTCCGAACTCCAAATGACATGGGACTTGAACCATTGGACTCGTAACACATGGATCTCATCTCCACAAAAAAATTATAGCAATATGAAATCATTCGAGAGAGATTGAGCAGAAAGTGTGGGATAGTCTAATGAGCATGCACACTTATGACTTTTTCTCACACCTGTGACTCTTGAAAAGGCATGAGTGACTCTTGCAAAGGCGTGACTCACTCACACCTGTGACTTTTGTCTCTCACCCCTGTGAGTTTAACTATTAGACCCATGTTTATTTGTCACATCAAGTCACTGTGCTCTCCAATAGTAACTGTGACTAGATTTTGTTTTAAACACCCAAGAGAAATTGCAAACTGAATAGTCTTGTTTCTTTTGACCATAACGTCTCCTCTAGACATCCAAATGAGATGATATTTGATTTGGAGTAAACTAGAGACATAGGGCTACAAATCATATGAAGAAGTTGAATTCTAATTCAGTCTCTAAGACTTCCAATTTCTGGATGGAACTTAAGTATGGTGTACTGTTTCAGGATGAGAACAGTCCAAAAATATTTGAAAAATAAATTTCAAAATATTAAACCAAATTGAATGATTTTGGTTTCATTAGAAACTTAAGACTATGGGGAACACTTTCCTAGAAGAAATTGTTACCAAATTACTTCATTTTCCTAATCATAATATTCATGGAAAATAGACCCGAAGGTCTGGAATTTTGGGAGATGTTGTAAGAAAGAATGAGAGTTTGGATATTGTATGATCATATAACGTTAAAATAACATTAGTGAATGAATGTTTGGTATTAAAGTACCAAAGACCTGTGTATAATGGAAATGGATAGGTTCATATGATTGTAGTTGTGATTCAAAGGAAATGAGCAATGGGTATTAAATAAAAGTGAATGAGATTTGAATACTGTGAGAGCTAATAATGCTAGAATTGAAATGACGAGTAATTGAATTATGAATTTTCGATTCTAATAGTTTTATTGAGGTGTAAACCTAAGTACAACTTATACTTTGGTGAGTTTTGAAATATGATTGATAATGTGAAGGAAAAAATGGAAAGATACCCGGGATTGTCATTGAGCATGCATTATACATATTCCATATTTGTGCATAAATGAATACTTATAATTGTGCAATTATTAATGTGTGTGCAACATATGTATTGCATAATTTTGGATGTGCAGGATAAACGTCCGCATTCAGACGTTTTTAGAATTGGAAACAAATGCTAATTTGGAGAGTAATGTGAGTAGGCCTAGATGGTCTTACTTTATTATTTGTTTGTTTATATTATGAATTTTGTGATTATGAATGAGATGTGAATGTGATTGTTCTGATTCCAGACAATGAATGATCGAGGAGTTTGCTAAACATGAAGATATCGAAGTGCAATTTGTATGTAAATTTGATGAAATAAGTGATACATGATTTGATTATTAAACTTTCGCATATGAAAGAAAAGTGACTCTCAACTTTAATGTTGAATACTGGACTAAGGTCTGATGATATGTGAAAGGGAATAACTGATCATATGTGATTGATGCTTCATTACATGAATGCATGAAAGATAAAGGCAGTTGTGACCGGAGTAGCAACCGAAAAAGAGCTTAAAGCTCATATTGTGAAAAAGAGCCTAAAGCTCATAAAGTGATTAAGAGCCAAAGGCTAACTATGTAAAATAAGCCCGGCATCTCCAACGGATACGGGACAATTATTAATGAGGCCGGTATCCACAATGGATACGGGACAATTATAAGCACTCAGTCACAACAAAGTAACAACTGAAAACGAGTCTCATGAGCACTGCATATGCGTATGATTTGCATGATTCAAACCATTTGAATGACTCCTGAATGTAATATATGTTATGTGATTTAGTGAGCCATCAAAGATGGTCACTTACTGAGTTTGCAAAACTTACCCAAAATTTGCAATATTTTCAGGCTTAGAGAAGACCTCCAGTTAAGCAGATTGGATTCTGGCCACTGCATTCGAGTAAGAGGTAAAGGTCAGGACCAGCTAGCGTTTGCATAATTATTTTCATTAATTTTTGTATGAAAGAATGTATTCTGAAATTTTTGTATCATGTGTGATGATCAATTCTATTTTGTAGTAACTTTCCAAAATGGAAAGGTTGTAAATGAAATTGATCTTGAGTGCAATTATTTTTAAATGTGATTGATAAAGTTTATGAATAAAACGAGCCCGATTTGATTATTGATTTTCCGCAAAAGTGTGCATTGTTTTATAATGTTAAGAAAAAATTTGTAATGAGATTTTACTGACTGAGTATGCTAGCATGTCACTCTCGCGGGCCACGAACTCGGATATCACTCAGGATGTCAGGTACACGAGAGTGGAGTACTATATTGGATGGTATCAGAGCCCAGAATTAGTATCTTATATGGGAATTTTCGAAATATATGCTAAGTTACATGCATTTTAGTCATGTCATAGCAGATAGCGGCAATTGATCCCCAGTTTAAGTCACATGCATGAGCATTCCTTAAGAGTTTGAGCTATTAGAAGCACTGAGAAGAATGATGATTTGTCAGAATATGAGAAAATGAAGGTTTATGGACATTTAGAAATGAGAAATAGTATCTGGTTCTGTATGATAGATAAAGGTTCACTACATTTGTATGTATCATTGAATATGATATTCATATTGTACTGTGATGGTATACCATTGAATGTGATATAGATATGAATATATATATTGTCATGGATTGATTGAGGAGGTGCATGTGGAAGATGAAATAAATCACAATTGGAAGATAAGATAGAATTGAGGAAAGAATAAAAGGGGAATGAAGTAGACAAAATTACTTTACAAGAGATGAATGATGTGTAGTATGGAGAAAGTTAGAAATGCATATAAGAGAGAATTTTATGTCTACATGAAAAAAAATGATGAATCAAATGGGAAGAATGAATGCACTCTATATGGTAGTTGAATTATTATGAAATCATGTAACACTAGAAGAGGTAAATGCTGGAAAATTGAAGTTAAGTTGATGTTAGCATATGCCAATGCGAGGAAACCCCGATTGTGGCAAGGATGAAGAGAGAAATATTGTCTAGGATCATATAAAATCAAAGTATTACTATTGCGAGATAATCGGTGATCTGTCAAAAATAAATCTTTGGATAGAGTAAGATGACCTTGATGATACACACCTAAGCATATGCAATTGTGTCTACTATATCATTGAGTTTTGATGAATGAAACATTATGATTGTGTACAAAATGATAGAGATTGATCTTCTTGAGGTACTAAGAATGATCGATAAGCGATGATAACAACAGTTGATTGATAAGGGTTATATGAATAGTATTGATGATAGTAGCAAGAAATCTTCTCTCAAAGAAGAAATTCCCTGAATTAGGTTAAGTTGGTTAGAGGATTCAATTTAAGAATGATCAAAGAAGAAACAAATCAGAAATGAATCAAAAGTGAATATTGGAGTCATATCCCTAGCAGAGACTCAAGCATAAGAGGTAAAATATGCTACTGAGAATGTATGCATTTAGTTTGAGGTAAAGTATCCAACTGTGTGATTGGATTATTGAATTTGAGGAGACATTAATTGCTAATATGAGGAGAATATAAGTCCACATTAGATTCTATGTAAATATGTTCGAGCGATACAAATTTGATATGATGAATGTGTTACAAACATAGGAAGTTAAGATTGCAAATAAGTTGAAATGTGTGGAGAAACTAGTAAGAATGAACAGATGATAGAACAAGTCAATGTGAAATAAGAGGAAATAGAATGAATTGGGAAAATCATTTAAGTGAAGAAGTCAATTGGAAGAAAAAAAAGAGATAATACTACCTCATTGAGGAATTAGATACTTAAAGAATTACGAGAAAAAATCATGGGCATAAGGAAATTTGGGTTATATTTGTTGAGTTAATAGTGCCCCGATAGTATTATGGTATTAATGATTAAAGTGATCCAAGCAAAATTGGATCAATTAGTGACTGTGATCATAGAGGATATTTGGAGTGTATTTGAAAAGTGAAGAGAATATTTTTGAACATTTGAGATTAATCTTACATATCATGGAGATAGAAACAATTATATGCCAAGTTTAATGAATGTGAATCTTAGCTTGATCAAATAAATTGTGGGTGGTATAGTATTTGAACATGGCATATTGGGAGGCTCAAAGAAGATAGAGGTGATAATAAAGTGAGAAACTATGAGGAATATACGCGAGATTCGGAGTTCTTTAGAACTAGCCGCATGCTGAATACTACCAGAGACTATTAAGGGGTTTTACTGATCTTAGTCTTCTGAAGAAAATGTCTTCGGAAAACAAGTAAAATGTATGGACTGATGAATGTAAAAGAATCCTTGATGAATCATAACACCGATGTAATTATATCGGTTGGTTTTGGAGATTATGTCGTATGTAATGAAGTTTCACCTCAGAAATTAGGACGAAATCTAATGCAACATAATCAAGTGATTTCTTATGCATGGAGACATTATATGTATAGTGAAACATTTCAGATCTATATGTAAATATACAGATCATTAAAGTCTGAGGTAATTATGGAATTAGAAAGAACTGAATATAAGGTTGAGACAATGAATAGAGTTACTTGAAGGTTTTGATTGTGTAAATAAGTATTTCCCAGTAAAGCCAATGTTGTAATTGGATGCATTGCATAGGAAATCTAGTAACAGTGTACTACAGTTAAGATAATGAGGTTACCAAACTGAGTGTAACAGAGGGCATAGAATGTCGAGTTGAATTTGGGGCAAAATGGAGTATTATTAGTTACATTGAAACTTAAGATCAGTTTCTCGTGAAAAAATTAGCAAAGTCCAAATTGAGGATCCAGAATTGTGAATTTTATTGAGGAATTGAAAATGAATATGAATTTTGAGTTTGAATTAAAAAAATGAGACCTTGTGAATGAAATAAGAAGAATGTGTACTCAATAACGATGATTGAGCCAAAAGACTACTAGAGAAAGCAAGTAACAACCTAAGCCAGACATCCTAGTAGGAATACGCCGAAATAGTATTTAATTGCTAGGGATGTAGAAACAAGTGACTGAATGTTTGGATTACCAACAATCCTAACTATTGAAGATATGCTTAAAGCTTATATTTTTGGAGTTCATAGGAACATGAGATTAATGTATAGTTTTAATTGACTACAGGCATAACAATCATTATCATAGTGATATCATAAGAGTACTGTATGAGGCGTTATATGACAAAAAGAGTAATTCGCCCTTACAGGAATTGAAGGAGGCCTAAAAATAGTTAAAGACCATAATAGATGGAAGATGTTGAGGATAAGTGAAATTAATATGTATTTGAAATTAAGTGATTCAAGAAAGATAACGAGTTAGGTGGATCAACATCGAAGTTGTAGAATATAGTGAGATAGGCCTAAGAGTTAAGTGTATTAACACTGAAATTTAAATGAAAACAATATAAGAACAAAATTAATTCATAATCCAATAAGATAGCTTATGAATTTTAGAAAGAGAAGTTAAAGTTTGAAACAGTCGAAATGAAGATCAAACTAAGAACAAAAGAAGATCAAAGCTTATCAAGGTAATTCTTTAGCTTTTAATGTTAATTATAATCTCATTTAATCACTTTGATATTCTAAAAGCTAACTATATATAAAGATTTGATTCCATTTTATTGCCTAAGTCTTTACATTCATCAAAAGGCACTAAAAATTTTAATTTTAATTTTAATAAAAAAATCTTGATCTTGTAAACACTCTTTATGGAATATTTTACATAATGTTTAAATTATAATTGCCTTAAATAATTGAGTTTGAGCATTTAAAGTTGATAAAATCATGTTTTTCGAGTGATTGGTTGACCTATATGTTTTAGCAGTCGATCTATATAGGTTAAACTTGATAGATTTGATGTATTATGAGTTATTGTAACATTGGTTGACATATCGACCAACCCATATGCCTATTGATCAACTAATGTCCTATTGGCTAGTGAATCTAGTGCATTTAATGTATACTAGTCTACCAATATGCTACACTAGTTGACTAGTACTCTGCAAATAGTCATCGTAACAACTAATTCTTGGCTCTAATGGCTAGTAGGAGTGCTAAAATACTATAAATGGGTGTTTCTCATTGGTTTTTGCATCAAGAAGCATTTAGGTGTATTTTACACATATTTCTAAGCATTTTCAATCATTTGAGCATCATTATTTCATATTTATATGAGTAAGTCTCTTTAAAATTATCAAATGATAAAGTGATGTACTTTTAGTTATAAAATTTGGTTGGGGCACTATATTATGTTACTTAGGGATGATCCAAGTGATATAAAGCTCCCTCTTCACCTTAGAAGAAGATTGTAAAGGGTTCTTCTATGTCGAGAAAGATTGTACAATGGTTATCCTTTACCTTTAAAGAATAATTATAGTGAAATTTCAAGAAGAGTCTTAGGAGTGATCGTAAACAAACTAAACCATTATGAATTAGTTTACCTTCTCTCTTCTTTATGTTATGCTAGTAGCTAACCTTGAGTCTACTAACAACTAATCATAAGATTTCTAATCGAATTACTTAGGTTAAATCTTATAAGATTGTGTTACCGATGTATAAGTCCCTCTATTTTGTTTGACCATAATTTAGAAGATTTATGTCATTATATCTTTAAGATTGCAATCAACTCCTTGTAATTATAGTAGATCTATTCAACCTAGGATTTCTCAATCTCTACGTAAGAAGTTAGATTATTAATAAAACACGTAATCAGATCACAATAATCAATCAAACTAATTGTATTAGTAAAGGAATCAAATCATATCAAAGTACTAACATAAAGTTCATATAACCTAAATACTAACTGGATGTTTAGTTACAAATGATCAAATACAAAATCAAATATACAATGAAAGAAAAACAAAACGAAAACAATGGGTTCATAGGTCTAAATCTTCCTAATTATCTTCTATCGAATGTTTTTTCAATGTAGAGGCTTAATATTGAAAGTCAATAGACTTTCGATGATTTGTTAATGTTTTCCACTTCCATGGACTAAAATCGTCCCTTTTGGATGTTCTCCACATTTGGAAATCACCTCCCAAAGTCTCCTCCTCTGGCTTGCCTCTAAAACGTTGAATTTATATAAAAACCTAGATTTTTAGGTTATGCATTGTCTTATGCACAGCAGTGCATTAGACCATGCATAATTAGAATTCATTGAGTATCGCAAAAGTGCATAGTTGTGCACTCCTAGATTGCTAATTTTCTGTTTTACGTTGCATTTTCATCTTAATCATTCTCCTTTAAGTCTGTGAAGGCAGTTATACTGTGTAAACACACTTGAAATGAAAAATATAAAATATCAAGCAAAATACATCAATTATGTTACAATGGGAACCATAATTTAACATTGAAACATATATGTGTGTGTGTGTGTGTGTGTGTGAACATGCAATTCAACCCCCTCCCTTCTTTGATGCCATTAGGGACTAACAATTATGGTACAATGCAAACCATACTTCAACATTGAAAGAATTTTATTGTTCTAAATTGACTTTGACAAAATCCTAATAAGGACAATCTAAAAGCTAGTATATTGTTATATGGTAAAATTGAAATTGATATACTAGATGCATTGTAAGTAATAACATCTAGATATTCTTTGAAATGGACACCATGTTGAAATTTTTAGTAAAGATAACACAAAGTTTTTGTGCATTACATATACTAATTCAAACACCAATATGGTGCTATAATATATTTATGTTCTTCTATTGAGATCATATTATACAACAATACTAATGATTGAGCCCAATATGATCATAACCATAAATTCATTAACATAGATAAATTTTGTATTTAGTATAATCGTGTAGCTTATCATTTATTAATAATAATGCATCAAATTATTGAAAATTCAAATTGGTATCCTTTAAAAGAACTAAGAGAATTAAAATATAATACTTATTCATAAGGAGAATTAATAAATAAACCTTCATTTACTAAATTTGTCAATTCAACATATGTGATACTCCTTTTTTTTCCTTAAAAAATCAATGTATATAATATTATTAATCCTTTTTGCAGTCCATTTCATTACTTTATTGTTCGCATGGATGCATCTACTTATACTATCATGTTTCTTCACTTTCAACACTAAACACTACTTTTACCAAGCTTCTTTTTCACATACTAACAAAGTATATTAAACTCGATAATACTATTGAATTTGCTACATATCATTTAATGATTACTATATGTACATTAGGATATATTTTGAGTGTCACATAGCTTATGTTCACACTCAAAATGGTTTAGCATAGTGATTTGTTAAAAGGTTACAAGTACTAGTAAAGGCCAATGCTTATGAAATTTCTTCTTATTTCCTGGGAATATGCTATTTTACGTATTGCATATTTAATTAGGCATAGACCAACTGCTTGCAACCAATAAACTTTAGAATAATGGCGATATTAACATATTTTATCAAATATATAACATATTTTATCAAACATATAATTATTATCGGTAATAAAAATATAACCATACTAACATTAACAAATATACATATTTTTGTTTATTCGCCTAGATCATTCAAAACCTGGACAGCTAGACAGCCGCTCATTGATTTAAAATTATTAAATGGTTAACAGAAAGTCAAGTTAAATGCATTCAGCCAAGGAATCAGGCAAAGGACAAATGCTGGCCAGTCCAAATTTCCAGAAGCTCTTATGCCATGGATAGATCAAAAACCCCAAATAACTACAAGGCAAGCCAATTGGCTTAGAACTTGAAAAGGCTGCGTTACAAAGATGATCGTAAGAAAACCTTGTTAAAAACAAAAAAAACGCATGACTCATTCAGAGGCAAAATTTTGTCTAGATACTCATCAAGTCAAATGACAATCTGTTATATCATCTAAGTTTAGCAGACAAAATCTTATAAAGAGAGCAGAATCTCACCATATGCTATTGAGACAAACCAGCTTCAATGTCATCCCACAAACTAACATTCTTTTTAAACTTCTCTTTCATCTGTCCAACAATCTCTTTCGCCTTATCCACCTTCCCAGAGCTTGCAAGCCCCCTCACCAGAGACTTCATGGTTGTTACATTAGGCACCCACCCTTTTTCTATACTCTGCTGCACAATCTTCAATGCAGCCTCATAATCACCATCTCGACACAAGTAATGAGCCAAAGTAAAATAACAATGACTATCAGGCACATATCCACTGTTCACCATCCCCCTAAAAAGCCTCTTGGCTTCCTCCAACTCCCCTTGGCTACAAAACCCATGAATCAAATCCGTATAAGTATTTGAATTCGGCTTTATTCCCTTATTCACCATCCCATCAAACAATGCTCTCGCCTCATTCGATCTCTTCAACTTACACAAACTCTTAATTCTAATGTTATAGATACTAACACCATGACTAATTCCATACTTCTCCTTCATCAAGTTCAAAACTTTCCCCACATCTTCAAGCTTATCCTCACTATAGAACCCAGCAAGCAAATGCCCAAAACTAGTCTTGTTCGGTTCCACACCTTTTCGATCCATCTCAGCCAACACAGAGTACACTGAACTCGAGCTACCCGATTCGCAGAACGCCTTGATAACTGTATTGTAAGTTTCCAAATTCGGAGAAATGTTATACCTTCTAGGAAATTCAATGAAAATCCTCTTCACCTCACCATAATTCTTGGCCAAAACGCACGCGAAAAGCAGAGCATTCAACGCCTTCACGGAACCCGACTCAGGAAGATCGTCGTGAAATTCCTGGAAAGTTCGGACGGCGTGATCGAGCATGTTGGCCTGGCCGTAGAGGACGATGGCGTGGGAAACGAAGCGCTCGTTCTGGAGGTCGGGGCGGGAGCGGCGAAGGTCGTCGAGGAAGGCCTGGATATAGGAGAAGTTGTTTGATTGGGAGAGCTTGGAGATTGCTATGGAGAAGGCGATGCGGTCGAGGTGGGTTTCAGGGGTCAATGTGGCGGCGCGGCAGATCTCGACGATCTTTTCTGGGTTCGATTCGGATTTGAGGAGAGACAGGGCGGCTCGGGTTTTGTCTTTGGCGGAAAGCGGGGATTTTGAGTCCAGTGAGAGAAGCGTCGAGAAACTGCGGCTGCGGAGGCGGGAAAACAGGGCCAGGGCCATTGTTGAGTAAGTGATATTTGGGTTTAGGGTTTTTTTAGGAATGGAAGAGTATAGGGAAGAAGGAAAATCTGGGAGGAGGGGCTCGGACTGTGAATTAAAGGGAGCAGTTCAGTTCCATTATTTTTCTACTGGTTTTCTGTTTTTATTTTCTTTTTTTTTAAAAAAAATAAAAACTTATTTAATTAAATTTTGTAATAAAAATAAATATAAAATTTTGTTTGGCTGTGATTTATAATAAAATCTAAAAATAAAAATATTCCTTCTGTTTTTATTTTTTAATTATACTATTAAATGTTAATATGAAATTTAAATTAAATTATTTTAATATATCAAATTGTGTGGCTAAATTTAATAATTTTCATTATATTTATGAGTATTTTTATAATTAAAGAAATTTACACATCAATTATAGATAATAAAATTCTACAAACAATAAATATTATATTAAGTTGTTTTAATCAATAATAAATATTCATCGAAATATAATGCTTTAAAACATGAGTAGTATCATTTACAAAAGAAAACATAGATTACTTAGAACTAATATAATAAATTATATGGTGAAACATTCAAGATATTTACAGATCATAGAAGTTCGAAATATTTGTTGAGTTAGAAGGAGCTTAATATGAGACAAAGGAGGTGGACTAAATTACTTAAGGATTATAATTGCACGATTGAATACTATCTAGGTAAGGCTAATGCTGTAACTGATGCATTAAGTAGGAAATCTAATAGCAATATAGCACTAATTTAAACATCGAGGTTACCAAACCTAGTTCAACTAAGAGCATTGAATGTTGAGCTAAGTTTAGGGCGGAATGAAGCATTATTAGCTACGCTGAAGCTTAGACCTATATTGCATGAAAGGATCAGAAAAGCTCAAAACAAGGATCCAGAATTAGTGAAGCTTATTGAGAAGTTAAAGTAGAATTCGAGTTTTAAGATTAAGTTAAGAGATAGTGCATTATAGTTGACGTAGAGAGTATGTGCACCTGATGTTAATGATTTGAGGAAAGAATTTTTGGACGAAGCTCATATGGCAACTTATGCTATGCATCCTGGTACTACCAAGATGTACAGTACTCTAAAACAACATTTTTAGTAGCCAAGGAAGAAGAAGCAAGTAGCTGAGTATGTGGCTAAATGTTTGATATGCCAATAAGTTAAGGCAGAGCATTAGGTTCCAGATGGGAAGTTATAGTCATTACCTATTCCGGAATGGAAATTGGAGAGGATCACAATGGATTTCATTATGGGTTTACCAAGGACTCCAAAGCAGCATAAAGCTATATGGGTCATTGTTGACAAATTGACGAAATCGGCATATTTCTTACCTATACAAGAGAATAACACATTGGATCAATTAGCTCAGAGGTACATTAATAGGATAGTGAGGTTCCATGGAGTACCAGTATCTATTGTATCAAATCGGGATCTCAGATTTACTTCTAAATTTTATGACAGTTTTTAAACAACATTAGCTACAAAGTTGAATTTTAGTATATCATTTCATCCTCAAATAGACGGACAGAGTGAGAGGACAATTAAGACTGTTGAGGATATGCTCAAAGATTGTATTTTAGAGTTTCAAGGAGCATAGGATCAATATGTAACTCTCATTGAATTTGCATATAAAAATCATTATCATAGTAGTATTGATATGGCTCTATATGAAGCATAATACGGCAAAAAGGGTTGATCTCCTTTATATTGGGATGAAGAGGACCTAAGGATTGTTGAAGGCCTATAGTTGATTCAAGATACTATTGATAGGGTAATTTTTTTTTTGGTAAATCAGAAAAAATCAAATTAATCAGAAAAGATATATACAAGAAAGTTCACATACAAAGCATCCGAAGGCTCGACCAACGAAACCTCAGGCAAACCAAAACAGAAGCTAAGGGACTCCACTGTATAGGAAGAAGTAACCCGAACCCCAAGGAACAGTAACTAAAGAAACCCAATAAACATAGCCAAAGAAAGTCCAAATATTACAAGTTCCAAAGAGAAATCCTAGCTAAAACCAACCAACCTGTAGCTAGCAGGCCTAGGAGATACTAACATAATGAAAAAGCATATCCATATCCCCGAATAGACAAGAGTAATATTGCCACAAATGATGACTGGAGCTGCATGAATAGTCCGAAGAAACCTAGAAAGCAGTGCGATATGAAAACTGCCACCGAGGAAATAGGTGTGGAGCTCCTCTATGCCTAAGAGCCCCCACAGTAGTAACCTGGAGAAAAACATAGAAATTAACCTGTAAAGAAGGAAAGTACAAAGCTAAATTACCTCCTCTTGGTGTATAGGCTGAGTTGTTCCCTAACGTGGGAGATTATGCCAGAAAGCACTCGCTCCTCCACCAAGGCTTCATTTTTAAAGGTGCGGGCATTACGTTCTTTCCAGATATGGTAAGTGGTGGTAGAGAGCAGTAGAGGGAAGAAAGGTGTAGAACCGGAACCTGCTAAGAACCAGGACATGATAGTGGAAAGGTTGGGAGAGTTGAAAGCGGCCAAGTTGAAATGGGAAAGACAATGGTTCCAAATAGTTTTGGAGAAAGAACAGGCAACGAATAAATGGTCTACGGATTCATTAGCTGAGAGACACAAGGAACAATGATTAGGAATATAGAGGAAGGAAAGGTGATCCCGGGTAGGCAACTTCTGAAGGAAGGCAAGCCACAGAATAAATGAGCAGCGGGGACTACTAAATTTGGACTAGATCAACTTATACCAAGGAACTGCAGGTAAAGGAGGACACAAGAATTGGTAGGCTGACGCATTGGTATAGCATTTGGTTGAGCTGGCTAGCCATTCCAGGCTATCTGGTGAGGAGCCATTGGGGAGATAAGCTGGGGGGCCAAATATCTGAGAAGATCCAAGGAAACCTCTCTCCAGCTCTAGGTAGCATTAGAGATGACTTCTGAAACAAATGCAGTGAGAGGGAGCTCCGAGCCATTAATCTCCCTCGGGGTGGACAAGGACTGTAGAATGCCACGCGGGTGCCAAGGGTCCTGCCAAAACAGAGTAGACATACCATTGCCAATCCTAAATCTAAATTGTAGACTCAGCTTGTCCCGGACTGTCAAAATTTTCCTCCAATTCCAAGAACTATTATAGGTAGGCTGAACACTCCAAAAATTATGCCTCCTCAAAATTATGGTTGAACCCACCTCACCTAGAGAGCTTCCTTATCCTCAAACAAAATCCATATCCGTTTCCCTAATAGCACTTGATTCCAAGTAGTTAAGTGTTTGACTCCTAAACCCTCTTCCTTTTTAGGGCGACATATATCACTCCACTTCACCCTAGCATGAGGGTTTGATCCTACTTTCCCAGCCCATAAGAAGGTCCTAAGCTTTGCCTCAATGTCCTTAAGGATGGAAGAGGGAAGAATAAGGTGAGAGGACCAATAAACATGGAAGGAAGAGAGAACTGAGATAACCAATTGAAGACGATCCGCATAGGAGAGGCTCTTATGAGTCCAACGATTGATCCTATGGTCAATTCTATCGAGAAGAGAAGAACAATCCTGTCGAGAGAGACGACCCGTAAGGAGTGGAATACCTAGATACCTAAAAGGGAGAGACCCTTGCTGAAGACCTGACACTAGGGTCGTCCTATGACTCAAATGACTAATATTTGGGGATAAGTAAAACTGAATTTTAGAGTTGTTCATCTCCATACCAGAAAACAGAGAAAAAGTATGCAAGGAGTCAAGTAAAAGCTGAGCTGAAAGCAAGTCCCCATAACTGAAAAGTAATAGATCATCCGCAAAGAGCAGATGGTTAAGTTTAAGACCCTAACATTGCCAATGGTATTTGAAGTGGGGAGAGGTGGCTGTAGTACGACTGAAGTTCCTAGAAAACACTTCCATGCAGAGGATGAAAAGAAAAGGCGATAAAGGATCCCCTTGTCTTAAACCAGATTTTCCTTTGAAAAATTAAGTTGGAGACCCATTGACCAAAATGGAATAAGAAGGGGTAGAGATACATTCCTTTGTTAAGTCAAAATGACTTTACGATTAATGATTTTGATGACAAACAAAAAGGAGGAATGAAAAGCAGACGGAAGCTTAGCAAAAAGGCAGACACAGAAAAGCAGACGGAAGCTATTCGAGAAAAGCAGAGGCTAGAAAGCAGACAAACAAAAAGCAGACGGAAGATAGATAAGTAAAAAAGCAGACGGAAGCAGAAAGCAGACGCAGGAAAAGCAGACGCAGAAAAGCAGACGAAAGCTTAGTAAAAAAGAAGACGGAACAAAAAGCAGACGGAAGCTTAGCAGAAAGCAGACGAAAGCGGAAAGAAGACGGAAGTATCAGTCTGAGTTAGTTACAGAACTCAACTGAATAACCGTTTCTTT
>JANKOE010000002.1:53912906-53934641 GCA_026284465.1 Erythroxylum citrifolium | reverse complement strand
TCATTAAGTTTATCTTGAGGGGTAAAACTCCGATTGAGATGTTTCTTGTTTCAAAACAAATTAAAGACCTAGAGCTATAATTTCTTTGATAGGTCAAGATGAGATTTTGGTGTTTAACTGGTGTGGGCACACCACCTTTGGGAAATGTTGGTTTTGACCTTACAGGGTAATAAGTTCAAGGTTTAGGACTCCTAATGTTAGGCTCCAGAAACGGGGTTCCAATAGGGACTTCAAGGTGTGGGTTCTTGTGATTTATTTTGACACAAACTCGAGCAGAACATGCTTTTTCAAGCTTAGCAATGGCTAAGTTGAATGCCATTGGTTTTCCACTACACTAGCCAAAAAGTTTATACCATCCATGAACTAGTACTCAAAAGGAAGGTTATCGAAATTGATCCAAAATAGAATGGATTCTATATTGTTTTTGTCAAACTTAAGACCAGGTCCTCATTTTTGGATAAACATAGGTTGTCCACCCACGTGCCAAGGTCCAACTTCCAAAATCTTACACATACTATCTCATCCACAAACTTGAAAAGAAATGTATCTTCTTCAGTGAGAAAAATTCTATCTAACCCCTTGTAACCCCATTTGGATTGAGCCCAAATTTAAATGAAAGGGTAAGCTGGCCTCTTGTTTAGAAAGAAACCAACAAATGTGTTACTCCTAAGCTTAGCTCCTTTTTTTTGAAGAAGTTCAAGTGGAGGAGAAACTACAACATCAATTAAGGTGGAAGAAAAATGTTTAAACTTTGTTATGGAAGATTCAGCTAAGACTATCTTACTCCAAGACTTCTCAACACCACTCAAGTTTTCAACATTTTTGCTTAAAGCATCCCTCATAAATATCCATGGAACTTCCTAAAGTAAAAAGTTACCTGAAGGAAGCTTACATCCTACCAAAGTTTCAGTTGCAAAGTTACTGTTCTGAGAAAAATTATTATTCATCCGAGAGAGCTTAGAACCTCCCTTGATTCCATTTTGACTTAAAACTTGACACAATAATTTACTCCATTTGATAATCAACATTAATAAAAAAAATCTAGTCCTTTATACTTACATAAGTTTTCATAAATTTATCATACTAGATTGTTTCTTATATCAACATTAAAAAAATGTCAACCCTAAAATTTTTAAGAGTGAAAAAATCACTCTCTTTTATAAAGTTGAAGCTTTTCTTTTCAAATTATATGTTTATCAATTTTTGATTTTAGATGAATTCCTTATGTTTCTATTCCTTATGAAATTTATTAATGTTCTTTATTATATGACAATTTTAATCTCTGTCACTTTGACATAGCAAATCTATTTTGCATTGATATGGAGCTTTTGCTCATTGGTTCATATTTAACAAATTGATTAAGTAAATATTTCCTAATCCATATCGATTAACTATGTAATGACATATCATCTCCTTTCATTTGCATTATGAACCTTTATACGTTTAAAATTTTATCCATATACTCTTCATACGTGAAAATAAATCCTTTAATTAAATCTTTTATTTATATTTTATAATTGATATAAATTTTGAAAAATATAAATTTATAAGTTGTATAGAACTTTAAAGTCAGGTTAGATTTTGATAGTGGTATAATCTAAACTCTCTTAGTTTATGCCCTTGGAGCTAATTAGTTGGTTGTAATTTTATGTATGACATTAATACTTTAATTAATAAAGAAATTGTTTATCTTTATATATTATGTTAATTACATTTGATGTTTTAATACTAAAGGTAAAATCTTTTTAATAATTAATGTATAATTGAAATTATGATGAGATCATAATTATGAGATTCATCTTGTATTTATGTATTATTTCTAAATTGTTCTTAGTTCTAGTTTCATCAAGATAGAATATTGATGAAATGGTAAAACTAACACATGTTATGTTTCTTTCTTATTAAGAAAGAAATTGATCTTATAAAGTATAGACACTTAAACAAACGTATAAGTGCTTATTAAATAATAAGTGCACTAAAATGACCCGATTATGAGAATCCCAAATGAAATATTACTTATGTGTCTATAGATTTCCCTATTATGACTGTTGTATAATTGATCTTTATACTTGAGATTACCAAGATATCTCATACGGGAATTACTGTGTTTCGATATCATTTATGACCTATTCTATTTAGGATAACTCAATCAGTTGTATATGGATGCAGCATGAACCATATGTAGATAGTTCAGTAAGTCAACAAGGGATTCGTCACTCTAAAGCAATTAGAGAGAATGTTCCACTACTTTTGATTAGTAGTGATTTAAGGAATTCTTTGGCCAAACCGAATTGATATTTGAAAACGTTCTTTCAAATATCAATTATAAATCAATACTAATTAGTAAGAGTGACCTTGATTGGATTTAAAAGAGTAAGCACTATATCCATACTCTGTCCAGTTGGAACAGTAAATGACAAAATGATTAAATTATACATCATAACTATGTATGGACTTGTTAAGTCAGACCACTTTAACATTCCTAGTATTTAGGTGATCATGACATGTTACTAGGCGTCAATATTGATCTATGATTATAATTGTTTAATTAGAGAATTAAAGATGAATTAAAAGGAGTTTTAATTTATCTAATTGTAATTATGAAGTATAATTATAATTATAATTTGTAATCATTGCCAACATATCAAGCACCTAATAGGTCACACATAAAGAACAGTTTAAAAGAAAAAAATCAATTTCAATCAAGTTGGACTTAATTATGAACTTTGAAAAACTTTAAGAATCAAATATGAGATCTTTGATTTTATTAAAATTAAATCTCATTATAATTATATTTTGACTTTAATTATAATTGAAATATTTATTTTAAAAAAAATAAAACCATATAGTTTTTTTTTCTATATATAAGAAATTAGTCTAAGGGAGCTAGCACTTCTCCTTATTTCCTCTCAAAGAGTTGAGTTTCTTTTGATTGCTTTGTGGATACCATTAGAGGCCGGACTCATGAACAACTTATGGTTGACAGTTCAAAAGGGTTTCATTTCAGCAGGAACTTTGAATAAGGTATGATTCATTTATTTTATGATTCATGTTTTTCAAGTTATTCAATTATTGTGATTTGATTAGAAATCGTCAGAATTTATTTTTTTGTTGTACTTGCGATTCGATCACGGTTAGTTTCCAATAGTAGTATCAGAGCCACCTTTTTAGTTGTTTACTATAATCAATTGCTTGATTGTTATTGATTTGATAAAATAAAGGCTTAAAATTAATTATTTTAATGAAACAAGGATTTTGATTTAATTTTCACTTCTGAGTCAGTTTTTTGGAAAGTCAAAAAACTTCATTGCATACCTCGCTTTTCTGCTTCTAGAATAAATATTATGATATTGATGCCTCTTGTTCTTTTGTTTATAGAACCTATGTTATTTTGCCTCATGTATTAATTCTTTTTGAAAAACTTGGGTGCTTAAAAAACACAATCTATACATGATTTATAGAAATCGATTGCTTTGTTTATTATTGTAAAAATTAGTTGATTGTGTTTTGGAAAACTCCATCATTGCATGCCACCTAGCTCTGAATTGGGTTTTGATTTGTGAATGTGAATGATTGTGTGTAGGTAATGGATCTCACTAGCAATGGTGCCAGCCATTTGTGAAGTTGCTTCTTCGTCCCCAGAGGTGATGGAGATAGTGGTATCTAGCCACTAGTGAAAGGAAAAAATCACCCAAAAGGGTGATAGTCGCCTAGAGTACGATGGGTGAAAAATTGCCCAGGATAGAAGACACATCAGAGGTGGGAGGAGAAAAATGGTGATGGAGAAAACCCAAGTGACGGTGACTAAAGGAGAAACAAAAGAAGGCAACAACATTAAATAGAGGAGCAGATGGGAGTAGGTGGCACAAAAAACTCTTTTTAATTTAAATTATTATATATTTTAAGCCTTTCCTTTTAATTAATATAATTTAATTGATATTAGATTCATTAAAATTCCTAATAAATTTGAAAACTTGTATTTCTAAATGTTTGAAAATTATTTTCGAAGATTATTTTTATTAGGAATGTTTTGGAATTTAGTTTAATTTTTTAAAGAGTTAAATTATTAAATTAAATTAGTTATCAAATCAATAATTAGAATCAACCAAAGTTTTTAAAGGATTTCTTTCGTAATTTGATTATTTTAGAAATTATTAATATAATAAGATTGTATTATTTTTTATGAGATCAAAAATTTGAAATTTCAGATCCCTCAATTAAATATTAAGTATAAGTTAAGAACGTGATTGCTGCCTTTCATTATTTAAAAAATAAAACTAGAGTTCTTTTTATTATAAGGCTTGTAGAGTGGCTAAAGGCACCTTTAACCTGAATATGTTTTTATCTTAAATTAATGGGTTCTATTTAACTAAATTTGTATTGTTTGAATAAATAACTTATGATCATATGAATTTAAAGGCAAGGTTAAAAATAATATCTAAGAGTCACATAAGATGTGATTAATAAAGTTGTTACATACTTAATTCAAATTGAATTAGTTTATTAAGTGACTCAAGATCAACTTATTTTGAATGGGATCCTATCCCATAAGGAAATCATTTGATAATTTCTTGATTTAATAGTGAATGTTATTATTTTGAATAAAATAGTGGGAGTAATCAAATATTCATTAAGTATTTTATTTGATTTTGTGGCATAAACTAATAATTGCTCTTTTATGTCTTTTAGTTGTCAGAAGAGGATGAGTACCAATATGTCCCTGACAAGCATCTTAGATGCTAATAAGTTCACTAGACCTAATTTCGCAGACTAGTTTCGAAGCTTGAGAAGTCTGCTAAATCTTCCATCCTTTCCTTCACTTCTTAGAAGAAACTCTAGCTACAGAGAAGAGCCATCTAAATGCCATAAGACATCTCATTGGAAGTAGAATGCCTTCAGTAGCTAGTCTTGGGTATTCTCTTTCCCCATACATCCTTTTGACAGCGCATTCAATAGCACATAAGGCTTCGCTTACCTAACTTATCATCCAACAAACAAACTACCCCTGAAGTAAGGATTTGGAAGCTTATAAGCAAGAGCCACTTTAGTTGCTATGACCAGGAAAAACGTAATTGTGATAAGAAAAGAAATTGTATGTTCTTGACACTTTATTTTCGTTGAAGACTAGTATAGATGTAACTAATGAATTATGGAAGCCATATCACCGTCATATTGATTATGCTAAACAAACTAAATGTGTGATATTGGCTAGCTTATCACTTGAGTTTTAAAAGCAACAAGAGATGTTCCAACTAAAATAACGCATCTCAAGGAATTGTTTGGTGCATAAAATAAGGTGGAATGTTATGAGACATCTAAAGCACTATTAATGCAAGATGAAAAAAGGATTCAGTTTAAGTTACATGTACTAAAGATGATTGGATATATTGAAAAATTAAGCCAATTTGGTTATGTTATGGACCATGTTAAACATTGATTTGGTGCTTCAGTCTCTTACTCGGTGCGTTTTATAGTTCATTGTGAATTTATATGGCCCAAAAGGACATGTCATTGTAAGAACTATTGAATATGCTTAAGAATAAAGAGGGATCCCTTGAGAAGGAATCCAATTTTGTTCATGCTGAGGATTCTTGTAAAAGTAATGAAAAGAACTCTAAGAAGAATAAGAATAAGAAACAAAAGAATTATGCTAAATTCGTAAAGTCAAAAGGGGGTGTCAAGAATACAAACATTGATAAGGGAACACATTTACATTATGGACATGATGGACAGTGGAAGAGGGATTGTAAAGCTTGTCTTACTAACCTAAAAGATAAGAAGCTTAAGGAAGTTATTTCTATGATTGAGCTCAATCTTTCTACTTCTATTTTGCATTCTTGGGTATTAAATACTGGATATGGTTCTTATATTTGTAATACTGTGTGGATGTTAACAAGGAGTAGATTATTGAGGAAAAGGCAAAGTGGACCTATGATTTGGCAATTAAGTAAGGGTTACTAAATTAGTTGTAGGAATTTGTAATATAGCTTTACCTTCTAGCCTTAAACTAGAACTAAATAATTTTTATTATGTTCCAGTTATTACTAGAAACATCATTTCTATTTCTTATTTAGATTTGAATGGATTTGTCTTTATTATTAAGAATAAGTGTTGTGCTTTTTACAAATATGATGTTTATTATGGGTATAAATTATTTATAAATGGTTTGTATGAATTGGATCTTAAGAGACCAATCCTTAATATAAAGAAAAGAAAGTTAAATGATTAAATTCCATCTAATTTTTGGCATTGTAGGTTAGTTCATACCAATGAAACTAGAATAAGAAAGTTACATAAAGAAGGATATTTTGATCCTTTTAATTATGGATGATATAAACTTGTGAAATTTGTCTATTGGAAAAGATGAATAAACTACCCTTAAGTGGAAAGGGAGAACATCCCAGTGAGTTATTAGAGCTTATACATTTAAATGTACATGGCCCTATGTCTACTTGTACTAGAGGTGGATCCTCATATTTCATTACGTTCACATATGGTCATTCTACGCATGGTTATATCTACTTAATGAAACAAAGTCTGAATCATTTGAAAGGTTCAAAAAGTTTAGAATTAAGGTTAAGAAACAAACTAGAAAGAGTATTAAGACACTTTAATATGATTGAGGTGGTAAATACTTGGACCATTAGTTTCTTGATTACTTAAAAGAAAATGGGATTTTCTTATAATGGACTCCTCCTAGGACTCCACAATATAATGGAGTATCTGAGAAGTTAAAATCATACTCTATTAGATATGGTATGTTCCATGATGAGTCATGCAATCCTTCCTATCTTCTTTTGTAGATATGTCCTTGAAACTTCTACTTTCCTTTTAAATAGATTTCCATCAAAATCGGTTAACAAGACTCCGTATTAGATATAGAAGGGTAGTAGATCAAACTTTTCATACCTAAAGGTTTGGGTATGTGATGCTTATGTGAAGCGTGAAACATTTGATAAGCTTCAAGCTAAATAAAATAAATGTAAATTTATGGGATAGTCAAAAGAGAGTGTCATATATCAATTACCATCCTTTTGAGCAAAGGTGTTTATCTCAAGACATGCTACATTGCTATAAGGAGAATTTATTCTTAAGGAAAGTAATGGGAGTAACGTATAACTTAGAGAAGTTCAAGAACCATAAATTCACATCCAAACATAACTGGAACCTCAAGTTGATACATACGATGTGGAACTGAGGGTTCAAGAGATATATAGCCCACAATGTACTAGTAGGATGCGTTATTGCCCCACTAGATTAGATCTTTATATTGACAAGGAAGACAATGTATCACTTATAGATGATGAGCCAATTACTTTTAAGGGAGTAATTTTTTGACATTGATTCTTTAAAATGGAATGAGGCCATGAGATTTGAAATAGAATCCATGTACATTAACCAAATATGGACTTTGGTGTATCCTCCTGATGGTATTGAACCTATTGGACGGTAATGCATATATGTACAAATCAAGACTAATGGATAAAGGTTACAAATAAAAACAAGGAGTTGATTTTGATGCAACTTTTTTGCTAATAGTTATGCTTAAATCCATATCAAGATTGACATTTAGTAACATATCGTGATCACACAAATATTAGGAATGTCAAAATGGTTTGGCTCAACTTATTCATGTATGGTTTTGATGTTTAACTTAATCTTTTCATCATTCACTATTCCAATTTTTTTATTAGTGTCTACTCTTTTAAATTTAATCATGTTCAACAACAACAACTCCCAATAATAATCCTGCTAACATGTTAGGTCAAGGGAGGTCCAGTAGTACGCAGCCTTACCCCTTACTATTAGAGAGGTTGTTTCTAAAAATTTAATCATGTTCATTCTTACTAATTAGTAATTAATTTATCATTAATATTTGAAGATAACCTTTTCAAATGTCAATTCACTAATCAAAGTTTTTTTTCACTAAACAAGAATAATACAATATTACCCCTAGTTATTTAGGAGTAACAAATCTTGTATTAACTTTTTCAACTATCTTCACATGATTTATACTATATCCTAGTACTATCCATTGAGCTGTTTAAATAGAATAGTACATCAGTATTATAAAAAAAGATACTAATTTCTCATGAGATACTTTAGTAATTTTAAGTATAAGGATTAAGTATACAACCATCATAATGAGGAAATCGATTGACATATAACTAGTATTTCATTTGGGATCCTCACAATCGATCAGTTAAGTGCACTTATTTTCTAATATACACCCACGTGTTTGCTTTAGTATCTTGATATTTTAATTTATAAGATCATTTATTTTAAAAAAAATATATCATGTTTTAGTTTTACTGTTCGATCTATCTCCCATCTTAATGAAATTACAATTATGAACAATTTAAGAATAATACATAAATGTAAATTAAATATTATAATTATAATCATATTATAATTTCAATTACAGAGTAATTATTCTCAAAATTTTATTTTTTAATATTAAAATATCAAATATAATTAACAAAAATATATAAAGATAAATTTTAATTTTAATTAATTATGTCACAAAATTTACAATTTGTAGGACATATACAACATATCTCTAACCTTTTTACAACATTTCTTTCAATTAGCAGCCATGAAGAGTACAATTCCATAATTGTTCATTATGCAAGGTTTTAAATCCAAAAGCAGTTCAACTTCTAAGTTTTGGCTCTATTTAGTTGAATGACTTATTAATTATTTTTTGGTTGATTGAAAAGTTTTAGCCGTTTGATCATGTCAAATAATTAATAAATATGTTTGATAATCAACTAATTGAATTGGCTTATTAAACATAATCAGTTGATTTTTAAAAAACTTCTCTCCACTGGCATTTTGGCCTTTAATTGATAAAAATTATGCATTAATGACGATTGTGCCCTCGAAAAAGAATAGCCATAGAGAATGGATATGCGGTTACTTCTATGATTGTTGGCCTCGTCAAGTGATGATGACTTCTCGTTGAGTTTTTTGGTTTATAGAACTCCGGCTTACGATTGTAGAACAGATTCTGTGGTTGCTGTGTCTGGAGGTCTTTTTGGTGGTGGCGTTGTTGCTGGTAGCCCAACAAGTCGTATGATGCTGGAGAAAAAGTTTTGGAGTAGTGCAGTGTTGATGGTTTAAATATGACGGCGGTGGCAAGAGGAAGCATCTAAGGGAGGATGCTGATGCTACCATCGTGCAATCACCAACGACTGGAAGTTGGTCAGTCGTCAATGATATCATGAGATAGCAATAAGGGCAGGTTAATTCTCTGGCATATGTGGTGTCGCTGTCGACAAAGATGTGGCGCGTCGCCGGGGAGAAGGTTACTGTTATTTTTATTCAAGAATAACATTATCTAAACAAAAATTTTAAAATTGTTTTAAAATTTAAATTAATTTCAAATTAAATCAATTATTTTTTAATTTGATTAAGATTAATAATTATATTAATTTCTAATTTAAATATTAAAATAATTATTTTCTAGAATCAGAATGAATTATATTTCAATATCTTCTTAAGTAATTAAGAAAGGGGTCCCTTAATTAAAGTTTTTATTTAATTTGATTGAAAAATTAAGTTTATTATTTTATTTAGAAAGTTGTAATTATTTTTTATTTAAAAATTATTTCTTTATTAATTTGAATAATAAGTTTTCTTGAAGAAAAGATATCTTTATTGGTTAAATTTTGAAAAATATTCATTTATTAATTATAGAAAAAGATCCTTCTTTCATATTCTACAAAATAGTTTTATAATTTATTAAGAAATTATTTTCTAATTAATTGAGAAAATAATATCTAACAAATAATGAAACGTAATTTCTTAATTAAATTTTAAATATTTCACTAATTTTAGAAGTAATTTTCTTTTGAAAATATTTAAAGAAATACTAAAATATAATATTTATGTCCTTATAATTTGTTTAAGTCATGCCCTCATAAGTTATTTTACATATAAACAGTTACTATTAAATAGTTAATTTTACCAAATATCTCTAATAAATAACTGATAATGTTATCCGCTGATTAAATCAGCTGATATATATAATTCGTTATCAGCTAACTGTTAATAAAATCAGCTATGAGTTAATCCCATTTATTGATTGCTAAAAGAACTCTATTGTCGCGTTCTTTTTATAAAACATAGTACGGACCTTATTACGTACTCAGGATCATACATGAAAGGATTAAAAACGAAGGTAATGCAGAATACTTGATTTCAGTTCTATCTCTGATTTTGATACCGTTTCTGAGCTGCAAACGATCGCAAATCTCCCAGGACCTTTATGGAAAGTGTTTCCCGACACGGGGTTTAAGTCTTTCTACATTTTTCTCAATACATAAGCTCTTTTAACGGGTCAGAGAATCCTTATGCTTACAATTGATATGAGCAATTGCAGGAGACCTTAATATTTATACATAGCTTCTATATCGAGCTTCCCTATCACATGGCCGATATGGGTCCGGTCCATACTAATTTGGATCCATTTTTTACTCAAACTTCGACCCATTGATTTAGATCATTTATTGGGTCACTTTAATATCTTTATATGGATCAAATTATGCAATTTAACCGATAATTTATTGAAAACCAAAAAATGCAATTAATAGTTGTCCAACTTTATAGGAAAGGACAAAATTATCCAACATTCTCCCCTTTGGACAAGCATTAATTGCAGTTTTGACTCTAGTTTAAAAACTCGGTTAAGCCACACTACTAAATTAGTGAACTAAGTTTAAAAATAAAACATTTGATCTAAAGATAATGAAAATTCATCATTATGTCCTACAAGGCTTTCGATACCGAAAAGTATCAAATTCATGTGTCATGTGTGACACAAATTCATCACAATCACGTATACCTAATACCTCTTTAACATGAATGGGAAAATGGAGTGTGACAAACTAGAATGATACCTTTATGATCTAAATTATATCATCTTTATTTGTAGGTCTCGATTTCTCCAACTTTATACTAAACCGTATATGCTAAACTGCATTAGAAAAATCTTGTTTTCTGTCACCGAATGCTAAACAGCTTTAGAGAAAACTTGTTTCCTCCCATCAAATGTTAAACCACATTAGAGAAGACCTTTTTGTTCTCCAACTGAATGCTAAACTGCATTAAAGAACCTTTATGAGATTAAAAACTTATATCCCCTTTTGTCATGTCAAATTCATGGATACCCGTACTAAAACTGTATATGTCTAAATGATATAGGCACAAGGTCAATCTGTATATATGCCCAATAACCCTTAAATGCTCAAGATTGACACAAATCTTAAGACTTTCATATGTATTATGGCAATGTATGATAACACGTATTACTGAGGATAAACGATGATCATCTTTATTGATGAACCATCATGCTATCATAACACATCAAAATATACAAATGTACATGGGGCAAACATAATGATCCGCTAATAACAGTGTCTAAGGACATCAAAACACTCATATTGTATACTTGTGTCACAAACACAAGTGGGCGAAGTCCTTTAGTTAAAGGATCGACTTACAGCTCCTCAGTCTTGAAATGCTCCAAACCTTAATGTCACCTTTTGTATTAACATTTTTAGGCCAAATAATTAACCATTATATGCTACGACCCAGTGATATTGTTTGTTGTTATTAAATAACACTGCAGGAAGATTACCACAGTACAACTAATTGGGTCTAGCCATTGAATCAACCACAGACAACTTAGAAATCAAGTTTCTGAGCTAAACCGTCTGTAAAGCAGCCATATAACATGCACTCTGCATGCATAATTGAGGAAGTTACCTATGTCTTCTTGACACACTTCCACTACATTGTATCATCTGCAAACTTAAAGTTGGAACCTTAAGAGAACTTTCAATCATCCGAACACATAGCTAAAATCTGAATTTGAATTCTCTACAAGATTTAGTTTGTTGACTTCGCTATATGTCAACATATAATCCTTAATCCCCTTTAGTATCTCAAAAATTGCTATGCTGCATTCCAATGGTCTACACCTGGATTAACCAGATATTGACCAAACAATCAAATGGTGAATGTAATGTCCTGCTTGGTACATAGCCGAGCATACATCAGGCTATCAATTGTACTAGAATATGGAACATTCCTCATAACCTCTCTCTTTACTTTATTCTTTGGATACTGTACCAAAAATTATCTCTCACTATGAGCGACAGGTGCTATGACAGGTTTACTGCTAACAGGATTAAACCTTTGTAACACATACTCAATGTATGCAATCTATGAGAGGCCTAATGAGTGTTGAGATCTGTCCCAGTGAATCTAAGTAATTAGGACAAAAGATGCTACACCAAGGTCCTTCATGTCAATGTTCTTGACCAAAAGTTGCTTAACCTCATACAACATGGTCAAGTAATTTGACATGAGCAACATATCATCCAAATGTAGTAATAGGAAGATAACTTTGCTCCCCTAGACCTCATAGTATAAGCATCTTTTAATTTTATTTTTCATAAAGCCGAAAGAGGTCACAACCTCATCAATTGTAAGGTATCACTTTTAGGAGATTTGATATAAACTATATATTGATATGCTTAATGTGCAAATCATGTCAGTTCTATCTAGATCCTGAAAACCTTCAGGTTGTACCATATAGATCAATTCATAAAGGTCTTTACTTAAGAAAGTAGTTTTGACAGCCATCTAATATAACTTTATATCATCATGAGCCACAATTGCCTTAATCACTCAAAGTGTATCCTATGAGAATACGAGAGAAAAGGTAACATAAAGTCAACCTTTCTCCCTGAGTGGGCCATTAGGCAACTGAGCGAGCCCATAAATCGCTGAACTTTAACTTGAAATCCTTTAGGTCTTAAAACTTCATTTACAACTGACGAGTTTGCAGTACTAATGCAAATCAATTAGCTCTCAAACCTTTCTTTGCTTCATGGTTTGCATCTCGTTATTTATCGCATGCCACCACACATCTACATTGGGTCTAGAAACAACTTCTGTAAAAGTAACTGGATCTGTAACATGTCTAATAGCATAGTCCTATTCACCTGATAGACTATGAAATCAGATGGGATAGCAGGTCATCTCACTCTAGTGGATTTACTTAACTGTATTAGATCTTATACCACCAGAAACTTCTGTGTCTACAAGTATGGGTTCCTATTCCTATACAGGCATGGTATAGAGGCATAGATCCACTAGATCTAACTATATAAGTAGCAGGTACATGATAACTGTAGTATCTGCCCTGCTATCATTCGAAGGGTCAAAGGGCCCGCCATTATCATAGACATCGTATTCTAGAAACTTAGTTGTTTGTGATTCCACTATTCTAGCCCCTCCTTCTCTATAGTAAAATATGTAGCCTTAAATTGGTTGAGATATCTTACTAAATATCAATGAGCGAAACGAGCATGCAATCTTTCTTTATAAGGATTATACTACCTCAATAGGGTAACCCCATACACGAATGTGTGCAAGGCTAAGTTTTCAAACTTTTAAATAATTAGGTAGATTAGTCATGTTCTGCAATGACTTCTTTAAGTCCTTTAGGGTGCTATTATGCCTTTTTGCAATACACCATTTTGCTCAGAACTACTCGGCATAGTGAGTTAAGTCACTATTCTAAATAACTCCAACTATCTGACAAACAAACCCAAGTCCTGAAACACCATGTTTGCTATGATATTCTCCTCCACGGTAAAATCTAACTATCTTGATGAATTCTCCCAATTATTTCTCAGCCTTCAGTTTTTAAGCAAGATCATATAACTGTAAAGAGAATAATCATCAACAAATACATTTAGAATTGCACAGTGCAACTGTATAAGGTCTACTGATATTTTTATGTATCAAACTTAACAAGTCAGAAGAATGAGTTGCTCTCAATGTCCTTATTAGTCAACTTACCCCTGCAACAGTCAGCACATGTTCCCAGATCATCATAATCTAGAATTAAGAAATGCTTTCCTTGATCAATCTCTCAACTCTAGCTCTGGAAATATGGCTTAAACTTTTATGCCACACTATGTATGACTTCTTATTCGTCAGGGTCCTTCATTTCATAACTTATTTAAGAAGATACGAAGAAGCATATATCTAATTCGGGGTAAGACACATTCTATACAAACCATATGACGAGAAAGTTGCACTATTATGTTTTGTATTAAATAACAACGGCACAACAGAAGCATTAAATATAAAACATTAACCCTTTTTTTCCAAAATTGATCAAAAGATCATTTATAAAATGTGTCGTGTAAAACCCAAATGAACCTTACAACAAAGTTCAGTATATACATCCCCTCTAGATATTACTTCCACTTTTTAATTGCTGTGAACCATCAGTTTCTCCTTTCCTTTATTTGGCTTTATCCTTGATATGAACTACCGCATCGCGGAAGCTCCTTGATTAGATGTTCCACTAAATAGCCACCATGTGTATTTAATGCGACTATCGCAAATTAGATTCATAAATTGACAAGCCAAAGAGTAACCTGATGGTCTCAATCTTTCCTTTTAAACCTCATACTACTGGTTTCTTTATGTCCCTAGGACCTTTATTAGCATTGGCTTGACCAACATCAATATGTGGAGAAGATTTGAACTTTCTACCTTTGAACTGAGCGGGCTTCATCTTTTTCTTCCGTTAGGTTGCTTCGAGGGTTGTAGGAGTAGCAAACTTGAGTTTCTCCTCCTCAGCAACGCAATGGGCTATCAAAGCATTGAAGTCCCAACATCTTCAATCTATTGTGAAGATGAATCATTCTCGCTATGTTCTCCATTACTCCCCTTTTCTACCATATACCTCATGGAGAATAATTCTTTCCTCAAGGCACTTGTCTCAACATTAGGTGAGACTGTGTATCTCTTGGAGACATTATCAAGAAACTCCTTCACTATGTTTGTATCCGAAAGTCCACTTCGCAGATGGTTAGGTATGGATCTTTTAATGGTCATTAGATATAATCTATTAGACTGATCCCAGGCTTCATAGGCTGCTTTATGAGCTCTCAAGCTTATCGATGTAGGTGGAGATAGCCTATCCGTCCGTATGGTCATATCAACCACAACTATCTCCATTGCATTTGATACATCCTCTATCAACTTCTTTGTATTGAAACTGGACAGGGTTTCAATGGTGACACTGATTTTGTTGACTGAAAAGGTGACTTTAAGATGATAATCTTTAAATCAGCACAAATGCAGGATAATAGCGATACCCAAATCCATTGAATAGTATCTTTCCTGAAAATCTGGTTACATATGTTATGAAACACTTGTGGGCTGAATATATAATATATGCAACTAGATCTCTATATAAAAGCGATCAGAGTATAAACTATCAACTCTTATGACACTACTACCTTTGGGCGAATAGATCGCTCGAGCGATAACTTTCCTCCAATTAATGCCTTTATTCATATCTCAAAATGTTATGTAAGGCCAACATCTTTGGGCAAAGATATCCCCCAACATACAAGCAGAACAATTCAAAATACTGACTTGAAAGGCCACTTTAGTGACTACATTCTCATCAGCACTCAAAAATTCCACAAACATAAGGGATACATCTTTATATTATCCTTACATTCTTTATGGGCATATGGTACGTAACAATGTAACATCAATAAATGCAAAAATCCGAACGCACAGTCTCATTGTCACATACTCGTGCTAAAGGCATTCTCTGAAATCTTCATTTGAGACTTTCGTAAAAGAAAAATCTCAATAGAGTAACTATCGTGCATCACTGGATACTGAACTGGCTACTCGAGACGCGAGAACCTCATGTATCTCCCTTATGGCAAGTTCGTTGTACGAAAATTCACTCAACAATGGCTTCAAAATGTCTTAATTCTTTTTTCGATCGACTATCATGCAATCTCAAACATTGAACATGAGACCCGATATATGAAAACTCGAAGTATCTCCCTCATGTGATGTTCGAAGCATGGAAATTCACTCAAAATTAGATTCAGAATACCTTAATTCCTTTTTCTATAGTAAAACTTTAATTTATTACTAATGTAATAAATCCAGAAAATGGAACACCTTACTTTATAAAATTTTCGGACCTGAAAACTAACCCAAAACACCCCGAGACACCCTTATGGGAAATATGAAATTTTTGTATTTCTTTTTGAAAAACACTGTAGCAGAATCCGTACGACTTCAGCTGTTGACGTGGCGTACCACGTCAGTGAGAGTGGCGCGGGGTCGCGCTTACGTTGCACTCACGCACGCCGACGCGTGACAAATGCATCTAGCTGGCGCCTACTATATGGTACGTGAAACGCACGCGCCGCCACGTGTCGTCCATTGGTTGTGCCATGTGTATGGACGGATGTGGCATGTGCTAAACATGCGCCCACCATCCCATACTCGTGGGAGCACGGGTCGGGGGTCTCGAGTGCGATGCATGCGCTACATGCGTCCGTCGCCCTCTGGAGCGATGTGTCAACACGCAGTTGGTGCGTGCGGTACGTACGCCGCTACCCACGACTACTGTAGCCTACACGCACCCGATGTTTTCTCTCCCACCAACGCTGGAGGTGATTTCTAGCATTCCGGGATGTCATTTTTTGCTCTGTTAGGCTCGTTTTCGACCCGTTTTTCTTAGCTAGCCTTATGTATATTACTTTTACGTAATTATATACGTTAAAAAATTGAAAAAAAAATTAAAACTTAAGGAAAACCATATGAGATGAAAAATTAAAAAACCTTTGTTTTCGGCAATCCAATCACGTGACTGCTCTGATACCACATGTAATATGTAGTACAAACCTTATTACGTACCCAGGATCATACATGAAAGGATTAAAAACGAAGATAATGCGGAATACTTGATTTTGGTTTCATCTTTGATTCCGATACCGTTTCCGTGCTCTAAATGATCACGAATCTCCCATGACCTTTATGGAAAGTGTTTCCTGACATGAGATTTAGGTCTTTATACAGTTTTCTCAATATGTAAGCTCTCTTAACGGGTCAAAGAATCTTTATGCTTACAATTGATATGAGTAACTGTAGGAGACCTTAACCTTTATATATAGCTTCCATATCGGGCTTCTTCATCACAAGGCCGATATGAGTCCGATCTACACTAATTAGGATCTATTTTCTACCCAGACTTCGATCCATTGCTTTAGATCATTTATTGAGCTATTTTATTATCTTTATCTAGATCAAATTACGCAACTTAACCGATAATTTATTAGAAACTAAAAAATACAATTAATAATTGTCCAACTTTATAGGCAAGGACAAAATTGTCCTAACACTTTTTTCATTTTGGATCGAAGACTTTGTTTCCTTAAATATAAGTTTAAACATACGAGAGAAACTAGAGTTAAGTGTAAATATATGCATAAAACCAGACAAAATTGGAGAAATTAATATTGACGCCGAGGGACGGTGCTGTCGTAACCAGTATGATGTGCTTTCCAAGGTGGCATGAGCCTTTGCTGCATCTCGGTATTTGGCTACTTTAACGAAAAATAATTAAGAGTCATTATTTTAATTATTTTTATAATTAATAGTAATTTAAATATTTTTATAATAATTAATATAATTTAGTGTTCGTTCAACAGTTTAAAAGTTAAAACTATTCGTACTCTTACAGGAATAAAATTTTTTATCACTTCATATATTTAAAGATGATAATAAATAAGATAGAACTTATCTATTGAATTAATGATTTAGTTAAGATCTAATTAGTTTGAATTTGCCTTGATCAACAATTGAATTAAAAATTAAAATGGTACCGTTTTAATTAAGTGATTTTTATTTATTAAATAAAATAATTTATTTTATTTCAACAAATTGGGATTTGACTAATTATTGGATTGATTTTTTTAATTTCTTAGTTCAGTTTAAATTTAATTTAATTAATTTTAAAAGTTAAAATGATATGGAATTAGCATTTTAATTATTAAATAAAATAATATTACTAAAATTATTATTTTTACATACATTCAATTATCCATCCACTGTAATTAGAGCATACGGGTATGCGATAATCATTTAACCTCACGGTCAACAGAATTGAAAGAACAAAATTGGCACTCGTCCACGTGTCCTCACCTCGCAATTATGAAAAGCATCTCTGACTCTGCACATTCCTCGAGGAAGTGCGAACTTTATTTTATTCTTTGTAAGTATACAAGTACAAAAGAGTTACCTGATCAACACTTTCACGGCCAAGTATTCTGCTGATTCAAGCATATCCACATCTTTAATGATTTTGAAGCACCTATTTCAACGGCGCTCAATCACCTAATCATGATAGAGATATTGCACCAACCATAGAGATGTTTAAAGATCAAAATATATGCTTTGGCGGCTTCTCTTCTGCGCAGCTGGGCCCTCACTCAATAGCGACGTAGGAGTAATCCGTTGCCTTGGCCACCAACCTGATGACTGCTAATAAGCACTTCCTGGGATGAATGTTGAGCATGTTTCACACGGTTCTTTGTCTCGTAGAGTCGTTGAAACTAATCAGTTTGCGTCAACAATCGTTTGTTATTAAAAGTGATGTCCAAGAAAGAGATTGTAATGAACCTCGTTTGCAACATCACCAATACGAACAACGTATCTGTTAGAGCTGATGTCGTATACACCAAATATAGGACAGAATGAAATATATTGGTGAGCTTTCTGATTATATAAACAGAATGAAATATAAACAGAATGAAAGAAGAAGGAAGGTGTGGCATGGCGGTTGCGGCATTAGTTAATATCATCTTTCCGCGACGAAAGGAATGAAAAATGGCTTTATTAGTTAGGATAGATTCAACAGGAAGCAAAACAACTTTACCTCATTTTTTCTTTCTTTCTTGAATATCTGGGTTGCCTTTTTTAATACTGTTATTGTGCACAATAATTAATTGTAAGCCACAAAGCTCAAATCCCAAGTCCGTGTACCCATCAGCTCGACTACCCAGCAAACCTGTTAGATTGTAGCACTTCCTGTTGACAACTACCATTCTCACTTTAGCACCTTCCGTTCTTTGTTCTCAATTATGGCTAACAAGAATCTACTCCACATTATCGGTAATATATTAGTACTTAAAAACATTTCATTGCGTCGAAAGTGGCTGCTATTGCCTAAGCTACGGTTACCAAGTCTGAATTCCGCATTTTTTTTGCTTCCAGCTCCATATTATGGCCGACTCTGAACACTCTTCTTCTGATGACACCTTTGTGGATTCTCGAGGTAACCTCGACTATTAGTTCATATATTCTGGAAAGAAACAAATAGCATAATTTCGTTGTAGGAATAGTTTTTACATAAGACTTTGTCTCCCCTTCATTACTGTGCCTCTGAGTACATGCTAGACTTTCGAGGTCTCTTCACTCATGATGGGCACCTGAAACCTTATCCAGTATTATATCATCTCTGTTTTTTGACCTTGGAAAAACTGTTTCAGAAGAAACAAGTCGAGAGTCGAAGGTTGAATTCTCCGAGGATGAAGAAAATCTCATTATTCGGATGTACAATCTTGTTGGGGAGAGGTAATTTTCTTCACTTCAGTTATCTTAAGCTTGGAAATAATCCAATTTGAATGCATCTAATCTCTTGCTGTAACGTGTGAGCAGGTGGACTTTAATCGCTGGTAGGATTCCTGGAAGAACAGCTGAGGAAATTGAGAAGTACTGGAACTCTAGACACTCGACTAGTGAGTGAAACTACAAATTTAAAGCGAGGAATTAACTTATCTTGCACTAGGTTTAAGGTAGCAAAAATCATAGCTGGGCCCATGAATGCCATATAAGACAGTTCAAAACAATTGTAAGGGTATAAGGATTCATGGGTTCAGTTGATTCAGTAAGAACTTGCAAGGCTGTAACTGTACTTTCTTTCTGGGAAAATTTTCCTTATTTCTGCTCAATTAATTGACAGTCAAATTCCACAATTGAATATTATGTCCTTGTTTTTCTGTATTTTTAGCAACATTATGCACTGATATTGCGAAGATATGAGTTTCTGATGAGTGTTCTTTTCCATGTGAAGATACTGAGTCAACCAACTACTTCCCTTCCGCAATACATGCGCTGATCAGCTAAGAATGATTGGTTCAATGTTCTTTTCCGTTATTACAGGAAGGATGCGTAAATCTCTCGTGAAACTATGTACTTCACGAAAGAAGCACATGGGGTGTTTTTCAAACAGGAAACTCCTAACCTGTTTTGAGGAAAGCATATGGAATGTTTATCACGCAGCTGCCCTAAATTTGTTTTACAAGACTCAGGAAATCATGCATTCTTACATGTTTTTTTTACTTCTAATCAACATCACCTTGCTAAACCAAAAAAAAAAAAATCATCAACTTGTTTAACATGCACTCATTTGTTTGCTAAACAAAAAAAAAAAAGCCAATGTTGAGTAGCTCATATCTATAAATTGAAAAGCTTGGTCAGCTAATTTCCTTTAACAAGCCAAATACAATCTTGTCAACTTAAACTCAGTAGAGATCTCATATGATCTTGAAATGAAATCCAATAAGATCATTTCAAACTTATCCGTTAAATTTCAACAACAACCGCTCCAGCAGTTCGAGAGGTAAGGCATAAGGGAACTAAACCGCACACAACAATACATCCGCCAATTGGCTGAAATGAAATGATAGTATCAACTAGTAAACGTTGACAACTCAACCGAACTACACCTTTACTATGTTTCTCTGGCCCAAAACTGAGCAAGATGGAAGCTAAATACTACTCCTTTTATTCATAATAAGAGTCGTTTTAGATACATTTTAATTATTTAAAATAAGTGTCATTCTTGACTTTTTATGCATGTTTATAATTTTACTTCCAAAATTAGCCTTTAATTTCTCTCACATCTTAATTACACAGATTATATTTTCAAGACACTTTAATATGTAATTAATAAGGGTATATAAGACATTTCATTAACTTTTTTAATAAGTGTGTATTCCTCTAAAACGATTCTTATTATAAATCGGAGGGAGTACAATATATACAGTCAGTGACCTTAGATTTCTACAGCATCGACTTCGGATTCGCAAGACGAAAAGGAAAATCAGTCTACATGCTAAACAGTCTTAAGAGTCAATTAATCATGATGTCTAACATATCAATTATATTTCAGCTTGAGTTATACATTGCTTTGTTTGTAGAACTTGACAACAGCTTGAGTTATACATTGCTTTGTTTGTAGAACTTGGTGTCAAGTACTTGCTTACCTCACGTAGCACAAATCAAGTACTTGCTTACCTCACGCAGCACAAACTCTAAATAATTATCGTTCTATTAAAGCATCAATCAGACAAGGGACAAAAAACACCAGCTCATTCATAAGTAATCCTTTTGAATATGCACAAGTGTGACTAAAACATAAACAAAACCCATCAGACTAGAACGTAAGCAAAATCCCCCTCTAGCCCATAAATTTCTTGAATAACAGAATATACTTGAACTAAACTAAGTTCCATAAAAGTTTTTATCGTTTAAAATTGAGATAATTAATCTTAAAATGCTTGACTTTTTGAAAAATTTTCAATTCAGTACTTAAGGTTTTAAATTTTCAATTAATGACTAGCTTTTTAAAACCTTGAAAATTCAATCCAAAATGTTGGTTTTTATTGATTTGATTAATAGATAGACATCTACCTGACATTTAGAAGATATGCTACATTATCAAAAATAACCTTTTTAAACTAAATTGTTAAGGGTGCGTTTACTTTCAGAAAACAGTTTCTTGTTTTCTATCTTGATTTTTTGCATATATTTTCAATTTTCATT
>JANKOE010000002.1:53792384-53808260 GCA_026284465.1 Erythroxylum citrifolium | reverse complement strand
TTGTTTGGTCCCTATTTTATTTTTAGATAAATCTATTTGTAATGCTCCTGATATTGAAAGGCTTGTAGGATCCGGGTATATGGGGTAAACCTGATAGCTTGGGTGTAGACTTTCGCCTTTTGGTATCTACGGTTTTATTCATTAAAAAAAAACTATTTGAACTCTAAGTATGGTTTTCTCTTATTAAGCATCTATTCAAAATTAAGCGTTAGTAAATTAAAAAAGCTTGACAAAACCCAAAGGTAGTATTTGGCATTATATAATTAAAGTATATGAGTAAATACCTCTTACTATTTTTTTAATTCCAATTCTGTAATGGTATAATATCTTGTACCCTCCGAAAATCTTGATCAATGTCAATTACGTAATACTAAGTATTTGTTACATTGTAAGTTTCATTTCATTCTATTATATCTCACGAAACATGCATGACCGAAAGTCCTTCCTAAATTTGGTATCCTTCAGTTAGTTAATAAATTAATTAATTAACTAAGCCTAGAACTTCATAAAAATCATTTTCTCAAAATATTCTGCTCATATCATTTAAGTACAATATTAAATAAACCAAATAGCGCTGGAGTAGACGACGTTCATTTATTGACACCGTAGTCAAGACCTTTTTAGTAATCGTCAAGCATTGCCATCTATATCTATATATAAACCAGCGTTCTATCCCTGAAACCGCCACAAATTCTTCTCAGACATGGATGTGATAAACCTCCTGATATTGTGTTCTTTGCTCTTCCTTCTTCGACTATGGTGGCGATATTGGTCGGTCACCGGCGGTGGTGTCAAGAACCTTCCACCAGGACCACCAGGTTGGCCGCTAGTAGGTAACTTGTTTCAAGTCATTCTTCAACGTCGATCCTTTATCTACATAGTAAGTGATTTGCGTGCAAAATATGGCCCAATCTTCACCATGCAAATGGGTCAACGTACTTTGGTTATCGTCAGCAGCTCTGAGCTCATCCACGAAGCCCTAGTCCAGCGAGGCCCTCTGTTCGCAAGTCGCCCTCCCGACTCGCCGATCAGACTTGTTTTCAGCGTTGGAAAGTGTGCGATCAACTCCGCGAAATACGGTCCTCTATGGCGAACTCTGCGCCGAAACTTTGTCACCGAGTTTATTAACCCGGTGAGGATCAGACAGTGCAGCTGGATACGAGAATGGGCTCTAGAGAATCACATGAAAAGACTAAAAGTAGAGGCTTTTGAGAATGGTTACGTTGAGGTGATGAGCAACTGCAGGTACACAATATGTAGCGTCCTAATATGTCTCTGCTTTGGTGCAAGAGTCTCGGAGGAAAGGATCAAAAGAATAGAAGCCACTCTAAAAGAGGTCATGTTGATTACAGCACCAAAGCTCCCAGATTTCTTGCCAGTTCTCGCTCCTCTATTTCGAAAGGAAATGAAACAAGCCAAAGAACTGAGGAAGAGACAACTGGATTGTTTGGTTCCACTTATAAGGAACAGGAGAGCCTTTGTAGAGAAAGGCGAACCACCAAGCTCAGAGATGGTGAGTCCAGTTGGTGCAGCCTATATAGACTCTTTGTTTAACCTCCAAACAACAAAAAGAGGGCCATTAGAAGAAGAGGAGTTTACGACTTTGTGCTCAGAGGTGATAAGTGCTGGAACCGACACAAGTGCAACAACCGTTGAATGGGCTCTACTCCACTTGGTATTAAACCAAAAGATACAAGAAAAGCTGTACAACGAGATTGTTAGCTTTGTAGGTGAAGCTGGCTTGGTGAAAGAAGAGGATGTGGAGAAAATGACTTATCTTAGTGCAGTGGTGAAAGAAACTTTCCGGCGACACCCACCAAGCCATTTTCTGCTATCTCACGCAGCCATTCAGGAGACACAGCTTGGTGGCTACAAAATTCCGGAGGATGTAAACGTGGAGTTTTACACTGCCTGGATTACGGAGGATCCTGCTTTGTGGGAGGATCCGGACGAGTTCCGTCCCGAGAGGTTCTTAGAAGGTGATGGGGTTGGGGTGGATTTGACGGGGACTAGAGGAGTGAAGATGCTTCCTTTCGGGGCGGGTCGTCGGATTTGCCCCGCTTGGACTTTGGGGATTTTGCATGTTAACTTGCTGGTTGCTAGGATGGTGCATGCTTTCAGGTGGTTGCCAGTTCCCGGAGCCCCGCCCGACCCCACTGAGACTTTTGCTTTCACTATGGTGATGAAGAATCCGCTGAAGGCTATGATCTTGCCTAGGTTGTGAAGTTGGACCGTGTTGTTCTTGTTCAGCGTATTTCTCGGTTTTTGACTGGTTAAGCTATTAGGTGATATGTAAACGCAATTATTTAGTCTCTACTACGCACTTTCTTTACGTAAGAAAGTGAATTTGTCGTACGGATGTCTGTGATGTGGATTTTATTCGCAAGTAAACGTGCTTTAATTTTAAACCAGAATTTTCGTCCAGTTTTATTCTGTTTTATAAAATTTTAGCTATTTATTTTACATGACTCATGCAGACCTCATGCGGACTCTACACAAATAAGTGGTTAAGATTTATTGGACATAATAAAACACCATAATATTGGACAGAAAATCTAAACACCTTTCACTCTGCCTCTTATTTTTCTCTGTATATTGCAGTCTGAGAAAATTTATGCTTACAGAAAAGCCAGCAAAAGAAAACAAAGGAAGGTTTCTTAAGTTAACAGAACATGGGTAATTATGTTGGAAAATCAAGTATGAATTTAATTTGACTGTAACGAAATAATCACGAAATATTTTCGTGACTTTATTTAAATTTCTTGGTTTTCCTCTCTTTTTCCTCGATCTTCTCCTGCTCATAGCTCCTCTTGTTCTCTTTTTTCATTTCCAATTCCTCGTCTTTCATTGCCCTTGAAAGGTTTATTTTCCTTTAATTTTTATATATTTTCGTTTGTAGAATAATATCGAGTTTTAAGCTCCCGTCCCCTGACCACTTTCCTTCCCGTACTCATAATTACTCCTCTTCTACTTTCCTTGTCCTTTACGATAGCAACTCAATAGCTTTAGATTTCGAATCAACCTATCCCTTGACTCCTGCTCCTCTCTGTTTTGATCCCTTCAAGTAATGTCAACATCAAGAAGAATTGGCTTTAAGTCCTGAGGGACGCTTCTCCTTTGTAAAAACTTCAGTACTATCCTATAAAAGTAGAGAATGATATCACCGAAGGCTATCCCAATCTTATGAATACCCTACCGAATTTAATTTTAGATTCAGATTTGGTAAAATATTGTACTGATATCAGTCAATACCGGTACTGTTTTAAATAATTTATTAAATTTATAAAATATTTCTTAAATTTTTTAAAAATTACAAAATATCTATTGTCATATTATACAGTTTTAGCTTATATACATATACATATATATATCTTTATTATGCTCTAATTATTTCTATATACAATAATTATCTATATATAATAATTTATTGTAAAATAATTCAAATAATTCAAACTTTTGAATTATTAATTATTTTCTATTTTATCAAAATTTTGAATTATTTTTTTAGAATTGTTTTTTCACATTTTATTGCATTTTACATTTAATTAGACACAATCACAATTTTAATTTAATATATAAAATTAATTTAATAATTATTATTAAATTTAATTAAATTTAAAAATATTTTTAAAATATATAAATTTCAAATAAATTTTGATTTAATAATTATAAATATATAAAATAAATATTAGTTTATAAATAATAATTTTAAACTATTTATTTTAAAAAATAAAATATTTTTATTAATACTTTATTAATAAATATTATATAAAATATTAACATAAATTTAAATAAAAATAATTTATTAGTAATAAAAATAAAAATAATGTATTTTTAAGTTTTAAAAATTTTGCAAAAAAATCCTCCAATTTTTTAAAATTTTCGGTACCGGCGATACTGACCGATATTCAAACCCGGTATCACTAACCCCTGATATCGTACCGGTTTTAGTCTGAAACAGTACGTACTGGCAGGTACTGACCGGTACGGAACAGAATTCAAAACAATGGTCTATCATCTAGTTGATATCCTAAAGAAAGGAGTCGCCAAGTGGGACAATGCTCTCGTTGGCTTCTTTATACACAAAAGCCTACCATTTCGAATGCTAAATGCTTGGGCACATTATCGTTAGAAGCAACAGGTTCTTCAAGAAGTTATAGTTAATGAAGAGAATATCTTCTTAGTTAAGTTTGAATCAGTGGAAAAAAAATAAAAAAAATCATTGAGTCTGGATGTTGGCTAACCATTTAACTAGTTATTTAGACAAACTACTATGCCTAGATGAAGCAACTGCCAACTTGAAGGGGGTGAGCTACGTGAGAGTTTATATTCTTGTGGATATTTAACAACCATTTTCAGATAAAATTTCCCCTCTTTAGATTGGATGAATATAGGAAACACTTAAAGGACTCAGTCTTTATAACATAGTTAAGGAGACTTAATCAAGTTAAGCAAATCAAAAAATTGCAAGCTATAGGTTAAAAATTCACAAGAGTATAATATCAAAATTTTATGAACTTAAATCCTAAAATGACTACCACCAATAAGGAAGAGAATGTTGATGTTATATAAGTAGCATATTGAATGCAAAAGGAAAACTGACAGAGTAGAGACTTAAGGTATAAGTGCCCAATTTTGGTTTCATAAGAGGAAGAGCAAAGGAATGGGAACTATATGACCAATAAACAAAACTAATCTATTTTAGTGGAGGTTCTAACAATGAGTATTGTGATAAACGAGATCACATGTGCTAAAGTTTAAAATCAAGGTAAAAAACTAGCAATTGAAGACCAAAGAGAAAGTTGTCTAGATAAAAACAATAAGCAACCAAAACCTAAAATAAGAATGAATATAATTTTGTATATAAGAGGAGATCAAATAGGAAGAGAAAAGGCTCTATGTTTACTCCTATTTATGACTATATTAACATAAAACATAAAAAGGTTTAGTTGTTCCAAGATGTAGTTAGCATTATACGATTTTGATGATTTTTAAGCTAAATTCTAGGGAGCACCTTCTAAACCAACCCATCTATGACTTTATATGATCTCCAATATATGGCTATACAATCCCAAACATATGAAAAATAATAAAAACTTATGGAACCCTTTGAGAGATAACTTTAGATCCTCCAAAAGTTAACTACATTTTGGTTACATTAATCAACAAAGTTGCATGTTATAATCTGTTCCCTTATACTAGAGGTTATATCTTTTAGCATGATATCTTTTTACCCTTCTTTCCTCACAAATCTCCTTCAGTTTCTCTCCCTTTATATCTCATAGAAACATATTCCCGTAACAATGACATAAGTAGCCTTAGTTGCTTTAGAAGAGCTCTTATGATATTGAAGCCAATTGACAATCTTAACTAAGGAATTTAAATCAACATTCCAATGATAAAGTCCCCTAACCTCTCTCCATATTTCCTTTGAGTAGTTGTATTCAAAAAACAAGTGGTCTCTAGTCTCATCCTCTTTTAGACACAATAGAAAAGCCCCTAATAGGCTCAAGTAACTCATTTTATCCAATTTACTAAGTATGTTTTTGCAATGCTAGCCAGAGTAGGAAACTTGTACTGTGTTTAAGGTGTTTATTCCAGACAATCTTGCTCCATCCCACAACTGGTCCTTCCCTTGAAGCTTTTACCTACAAAATCTGTTAGAGAGTTGCACGAATGGAATATTATATCATTGATAGGAATCTTTAAGAGCATAATTATGGGCATAGCTAGGAACCACGTCATATTTCTGCAAGAATATCAAGCCAATGTCCTTCAAATATTAAGAAATTCACCTTTGCCTTAAGTGATAATCTAGTTAGTGCACTAACTAGATTATTGCTTAAGGCAAAGGTCGCACTAACTGTTTCATGGTGATGATTTAGTGCCCCTTGTCTAGTCCAGTTGTCATACCATGCAAAGGTTTGTCTTCCTTACTAAACCTAAAAGTGATGCATGTTTCCACTAAGTCCCTTAACTTCAATAGTTGAGTGAAGAACCAAGATAAGACGATCCTGAAGTTATAGCCCATATACTTGTCCCTTTGAGAATATAACTAGAAGCCATTTTATCCATAAAGTTCCTTTTCAATCAGGATTCTCCACCCTCTTTTCATCATTAGAGTTTTATCGCTACACTTGATAGAAATTAATCTCAACCCTCCTTCATCCATAGGCTTACATATGATAGCCAATTCACTTTTACATGCCCATAATTAGTCTCTAAATTGGTCCATAAAAGATTTTTCACCATCCTTTCAATTATTTTTATTAGATTCTTTGATAGAAAGATATGGGATCTCCAATATATATGCATAGAGTTAATCACTGCCTTTAATAGTTGAAGTTTTCCACTATAGGATAAAGCTCTATTTGTCTAAGAACAAAAACTTTTCTGAATCTTTTCAATAAAAGTTATACATTTATTAAAGTTAAGTCTTCTAGTTATTATAGGAAGCCAAATACATCAATAGTATAAATTGCCTTAACATACTTATTATTTTTGCAATTTTAGTTGCTAGGTGATTAGCACTGGATGTATGCACAAAGTGGCTCTTGTTGAGGTTCACTTTTAAGCCTGATAAGGTTTTAAAATGAAGCAGAGTCTCCATCAAGAGTCACACTGATAAGTGAGCTTTACAAAAAGTATAAGGTCATCAGCAAAACATAAGTTAATTAAAGAAACTAACTTTCACTTTGTATGATATTTTAACTTTACTTCCTTAGCAATATTGTAATTCACCAACTATGATAAAGCTTCCATATAGATTATAAAGAGATATGGGGATACGAAATTCCTATGTCTAAGTTCCTTAGCTCCTTTAAAAGTCTTAGGTGGTGTCCTATTTATAAGTATACCAAAGGAGGTTGAAGTGATGTAAACTCTAATACAATTTATGAATATATGTAGGAATCCCAACATTTCTAACAATTGGAGTAGGAATTTTCAGCTCACATAATCAAATGTTATATGAAAATCAACCTTTATAGATCAATTTAAAGGGAATTTCTTCTTAGTATGTTCTTTCAATAACTAGACAATCAGGATGTTGTTCCCTATCTATTTGTTCCTCATGAAGGCTCCCTGGTTTTCACTTATGATGGAATCAAACACTGACTTTAGTTTGTTAGCTAGGAGCTTTACTATTATCTTATATAGAAAATTAGTGCAACCTATAGGCCTGAATTCTCTAGAGGTAGCAGGATTTAAGGAATTAAAAGCAAGACATATATAGGTTTTGTTAATCTCCTAAAGCAATACTCTATTTAAAAAAGTTCATGAATCACTTCCTTTACTATTGGTCCTTCCTTTAACCAAGTTTTATGGAAAAAGTGGCCATTCAATCCATATGGTCTATAACCCCAAATTCCATTCATTTGGAAGATAACCTTTTCTATTTCAGATTCCTCTATTGACTTAATGAGATTTTTTACTTCTCCACTCGAAAGCCTCTTGGAAATAAAATAGCTAAGAGTCTCCACTGAAGAGTTTGATTCAAAGTTAGTTCCAATAAGATCTTTATAGAAATTAAAAACTTCCCTCTAAATCCCCTCTTGATTACTGATAACTCTCCCATTTGGCAAAGTCATGGAGCAGATCCTGTTAATATTTTTCCTTGCACTCAAGGAGTTAAAAAAGAATATGGTACACCTATCCTCCTCCTTGATCTAATTTACTCTAGATCTTTGCTGGATAAGAGAATTGTGATTGTTGACTACTTTTGAGGATTTCTTTGGAGAGAGCTTTTCCTCATTCAAATGATTTGGGTCTCTAAGATTTATGGCAAGAAATTTTTAAGTGGAAACTAATTTTTTTTAGTTTTATCTATCTCTATTCTTGTGCTTAGAGTTTTTTTGGCTTTGAGTTTTTATAATTTCCCTTTTACTACTTTCAACTTTTTGGACACAAATAAACTATTTAGTACCTTAAAAGTGAGCTTCCAATCGTTTATTAATAGCTTTATAAAAACCATTAACATGAACAAGAAAGTTATTAAACCTGAAAGGAGACTTTTTACTAACCTTATGAAATAAATTATCAATTTTGACACCTGTATGGTTAGAGAATAGTGGATCCAAAAAGCTAGTCATGCTTTTAGGGACGTTAGTTAACCAATTCAGGTTGACTAAAGCCCTATCTGACTTTTCCCGATGGACCAGCCTAAGGTTTGCTTGTTGCTTTAGGTAAATAAGTGGCCCTTATACTTCAAGTTAGTCAGCTCTATATCTTTAACATAATTAAGAAAATCTTAAGTATAATTCTTCAAATTACAGTTACCATCAGCCTCTGTCATATATAGAGTGAAGTTAAAGTCTCCACAGATCAACCAAAGACCACAACAAACTCCCTTCATCCTCTTCAAGCTACTTCCTCATACTTCGACTCTTTACAAAACAATGTTAAACCTATACACAAAGGAGACATACACAGTTACATCCTCCATTAAGAATTGTACTCTCATATGTATGACTTACTCATTTGCCTCAAAAGTTTTAAGCTTAACCAAATTAGAATTATAGGAAATGATAATTTTACCAAAATCATGATATTGATGATTTGAGATTGTCCTTAACTGGGAACCCAAACTATTCATTTTATTCAAGTTCTCCAATTTGATTTTAGTTTCTAAAAGGCTAACAATCAAAGGCTTCTCCTTAAAGACAAAATCACTCAATGCATTAAGCTTCATTAGGTAATTTAATCCTCGTATATTCTAAGAAACTATTGTCATTTTAAATGAGTTTTTTTACGATTTTTGGAGCTGCTCATCTATTTTTTCATCCTTATTGGGCAAGTTCTTCTCAATATGTTAAGGGATAGTAGTTGCATCTTCTTCTTTTTTCCATTATTTCTTCATTTATGTTAAGGATTTAGGTATCTCATTCCTAATGTAAGTAAGGAAATTTATAACTTCATATGATACCTGAATAGCCTCGTTCACCATTGGATTTGGATCAGCCATAGTTCTTAGAGTGATCTCCTTCTGACTTTCCTCCCCATTTAACTTTATAAGTTCCCAATAGTCACCCTTTTTGAAAACTTTCCCTCTAGGTTTCCATGCTTTCCCTTAAACTTTAAGGGGCGATTTTTGTTCGTATAAGACTGTGAGCCTATCTTCAAAGAGTGTATTATTAGGTCCTAACCTCATGATGGGAATGTTTTCCAATAGTTCCTTAGAAATGTCAACACTTGTACAAATGTGGGCATATCCAATGTGACATCTCCTTGCAGTGTTCTCATCCATATATAATGTTTTGTCGAGGTAGTTCGCAAGCATGCTCAAGCTTTGTGTAGCTTGGTACTCGAGTGGTACATTATGAATATTAATCCATGAAGGGATATTTTGATGTTTCACATTCTCTAACAAAATACCAAGTTTCCAAGCTTATAGGAAAAAAGGGTACTAGAGCACATGCTAGGGGCCCTCTTTAACTACTTTCAAAAGGTACAGAGGTCAACGGTCTATAGAGAACCCAGCAAGGGTTGCTTCCCAACCACACGCCCCTCCGTTAAGAATTTCTATTTCTAGTGTGATGATGGCTCTTCCATTAAGCACAAAAGGTGGACAGTAGTGGAGGGAGAGGTCTAAATGATCACTAAGGACTTGTTTCTAGCTATTTCATTACTGAGCAAGATGTGGTGAGATATCCTTAGTTTCCTCTAGACTAGGGGCAATCATAGGCAGGGAAGAATTCTTAGAGCTTAGGAGTAGATAGCTTGGATGAAATGGCAAAGGAGGGAATTCAATTGCAGAAAAAGTATGTGTTGTAAAAGAGAGACACTATTAAGAAAATAAAAGAAGTGTCAAAGAAGTTCAGTCAAAAATTTATTCCAAAAAATGGTAAAAAGTATAAAGCAAAAACTAGTTCAAGACAAAAAGACTCAATTACGTTAATAGGAAAGATAAGCTAAAGAAACTAAAGGCATGCAAGCCAAAGCATGCAAAGGAAAACCAGAGAAAATGAGCACCAGTCTCAAGTAAAGGACAGGACCACGCAAGAAAAAAGGTCACAAAGCCAAGGAAAAAAAAGTAGAAAGGGATCTAACCAAGGGAAGAGGTGAGAGTGAGTTAAAGCCAATGAGTGTTAAACCTGCTCTTGCCATTTGTCTTTGTTCCCTTTGTGCTATCTTTTCTATTGCCAATAAGATTCTTATTAAACCTCTTATGATGCTACTTTTAGAAACTAAGTTAAAGGGGAAGAAAAGTAAGTACTCGAATCATTTTAGAAAGCATTAGCATTTAATCTCTAATCACCAAAACCACTATAATGGCATAATTATGATTGCATTTAATCCAGATATGATTGAAATGTTGCATTCTATCATCAATAATCAATTTACCCATATTTCCACTAGAATGATAATAGAGAAAGGTGATTTCTAGATCACACTCATATGTGATTTTAATCATATATTCCAAAGGTTTAGTTTGTGGAATAAGTTAAAGGATTTAGGAGCTGCTATCAACTCACTATGGATTATACTTGAAAATTTTAACAATATGCTCTAACCTACAAAAGTCGACGCAAGCTCATATACCAAGAATTTCACTAAAGACTTTAGAGATTGCACTAACTACATATAGATGACTGATTTAAAAATAGAGTGCATTTTCTACAATTGAAGTAATAACCAAAAAGGAATGGTTTATGGGAAAAAAGTTAAAATGATTCATTATAAATGACATATGGATCTCTACTTTTCTAGATAGTTTGTCCCTAGTTCATAACACGTTGTTTTCTGGTCACATTCTAATAGTAATATAAAACCTCTCTAATTCCACAAGAGTCAAAATATCCTTTCAGGCTGAATAATCTTCTTGCTAAAGTGGATGGTTTTAATAAAGCTATTACAAACAAGATCAATCATGAAATTTAAGGACACAAGCTTTATACTTGTATGATAAAGCTTTAAAAGATTAAAGATGAACTAAAGATCCTAAATAATAGAAAAGTTGAAAACACTCTATTGGCAATAAATATAAGCAAGGTGATGATTGATTAGGGCTTAACATAATCTCTATAACTTTCCCTCAAATGAGGATTTATTAGCTGAAGAGAAAGCTATTTTATTAAGCTATTCATAGAAAATAGAGTATAATTATTTCCTTTAGAAGTAGAGATCTAGGGTGCTTTGGCTAAAATATGATGATTAAAATACTTTCTTTTTCACGAAATATAGCTTACATGGAAAAATGCAACATAATTGTCTCTCCTAAAGATGACAAGCTAATTAAGATAGATTCTTATATGGAAAAATGCAACATAATTGTCTCTCTTAAGGATGACAAGCTAATTAAGATAGATTCTCAATAAAGCCTGCTTTAAAAGGCTTTTAACTTCTTTAATCTCTTGTTACCCTTGTAAACAACTCCTCTTTGATTTTGATTCTTAAGTCTATTTTCAAGGATTATTTAAGGGAGTTATTTTGTAACCAAACAATGTTATACTAAATGACATTGACAATTGGTTCCCTTAAGATTGTAAAACATGATTCATTAATGAAATGATTTGAGTTATACTTTATTTGCAAAATCTAATCCTCTTTCTTCGTTGTAAGTTTGTTATTATGAATTAAAGCTATAATAGCTCCTGAACCTCTACTTCGACAATGTCATTTCTTATTTAAGATGATTTCTTTATTGTTGTCTAAGAAGGAATTATACTTTTCAATCTATCACATTATTGTCTTACGAAGATAGGATTTAAATCAGTTCAATTATTAAATCAAATTACAATGTTCCTGTCATTACCATTATACGTTTTATAATTCATATTAATGTAATCATAAAAATGTAAACTATTTTTGTAAACAATCTTGGTATAATTTATATTAATTTTGTAAAGGAAAAAACTAATTAAGCTAAGATTGTTAAAACATACATCTTTGAAAGTTCACTGGTCCACATTTTTGAGAATTGTTTTTCGTCATTGCTTCAAAAGGCTTTTTACTTCTTCTTTAATACAATTTTACGAAACATAATCAGCTTGGACGACCAAGTGAAAGCTTCAAAGTGGACGTGTAGTAAATGAATGACAATGGTCTCCTGCGCTCGACCTTTCTACAAAGACCATAATAAAAATGTGGCCTTGACTAGTGAAGAACAGAGTTAAAGGTCTGAAACTCTACAAAGTTCAAACTCCAAGAAAGCTACGGACCTTAATGAGTATAGCGCAGACCCATCATTAATAAGGGTACTGGTTGGGGAGATCTGGTCCGGTGTAACCAGAGCCCGAATCCAGATTTCAATAGGATTAACTGGCTTCTGCTACGCCATTCAAGTCAAAATATGTTAAGAAGTGACATCTTGAAAAATCATTCTTCTTGCGCATGTCATGTATATTTTTCGGTTGGTATAAATTACAAATTAAGTTAAATTTTTTTTAGTAATTGTTACTATTATAAATAACAAAATTACTATTTTATTCAAATAATTGTTAACAATAATAATTAATTAATGATTGCTACAAATTAATCATCATATAATTGCTCTCAATTAAATGCCTGTTTGGTTAAGCTTTTAGAGGGTGAATAAGTACTTTTTTTCACTGCAAAAGTTTTTTTAAAGAAAAATGAGTGTTTGGTTGTAAAATAAAAAATCACCTTTTTTAGGAGGTATAGCTTTTTTGACAGCTAAAATAAAGCTTTTTAAGAAGATCAAATTTGAAGCTTCTAAAAAAACGTTTTTCCAGATTAATTAATGAGCCAATTTTTTAGTCTCTTTTACCTTTATGTTTTACACATAATTCCAACAATACGTACAAACCCATCTTCACATTTATTTTTGAGAATTATATAATATTATTTGACTTTTTTATATGTTTTAATATTTATTTTTTATATTAGTTTTACTTATGTTATAATCTATATAAAAGATTTGGTTAGATATATTTTCATTTATGTTTCATATGGAATTATATAATAATTAATATATTGTGATTTACATATTGTTTAATATACTTTAAATAATATTTATATGCATAAATAATTTTTATTACAAAATAAAATAAATTTAAAATTAAAAGTGCTTTTTATTTTTATATTGTCAAGCAGTCCATTGTATGAAACTATTTCAAAAAGTTCTTTTTTAAAAGACAACAAAACAGTCAACTGACTTCTTAGAAAAACTCTTCTCAGAAAAGCTCTACTGATATAAGCCCATCCAAACAGGCACTAAGTTACGTAGACTATATAATAACTTAAAATTGTAAGAGTAATAGAAAGTACTCTTTGTATCAATAGTTTAAAAATAAAATATCAATTTTAAAATTATGAATACTATTTTAAAGTTATTTTTACTTATAAGCACAGTAACGATATTTTGTTTAAAAATACTTAAACACAAAATATATGTCGTTATCAACACCTAGTTGAAATCCCACTGAGTAGCAGGTATGGGATTAAGCACAAAATATATGTTTTTCATTTAATGACTCAACTTCTTTTAATTTATAATTATTACCTAATATTTTTTTTGATATTTCACACTTTACCGTTTTAATAACCTATAGGGTTAATTACCAAAAAAAAGTCCAAACTTTCGTTAAATTTTCAATTATAGCACTAACTTTAAAAAGTAGCAATAAAATACTCAAACTTTCAATTTTTTTCAATTCTAGTCTGAACTTCAAAAAATAGCGATAATATGCTTAAACTTTCAATTTTTTTCAATTCTAGCTCGACGTTATTACTTATGTTATATTTACTGATGTGACTTGCCACGTGTTTTAAAAACCTTAACTATTAATATGCGTCATCTAAAATTAATACAACAAATAAAGATTAATGAAATGACATCGTTTAATCACATAATTGAAACGACGTCGTTGTTTAAAAATGACCTAAATTAAGTTATGCAGCCTCGACGACCTTACACTTTGATTTAAGTTTTTTCCTTCATTTTCGGTTTGTTCACTTGATGCTCTCATCCTTCGATTTTCAAATTACGCAACCTCGATGCCCTCACATTAAGAACATCAGGAGAACGAACTAAAAACAAAGATCTTATTAGTGTAGTACCCTGTAATGCGAGAGTAGTTTAGGATGTCAGAACAACAAACAGAAAACAAAGGGATGAGAGCATCGGGAGAACAACAGATAACGTTGGGCTATAATTGAGAAAAATTGAAAGTTTAAGCATTTTATTGTCACTTTTTAAAGTTTGGGCTAGAATTGAAATATTGAATGTTTAGGCATTTTATTGCTACTTTTTAAAGTTCAGTCTATAATTGAAAAACTGATGAAAGTTTAGGTTTTTTTGGGTAATTAACTGATATGTGCTTAATTGATTGTTTAATTATTTCATAACACTTAACGATTAATGACATAAAATTGCTTAAGATACTCACTTTGACACATATATGATTTTAGGCACAAGTTGGAAGCAAAGAAGTTAAAGTGAGTCAAAGCTCTACATTTTGGCCAATTTTTGAAAATTAAATTTTACTTGTCTTCATAGAGCAAGAGAACAAAATTAAAAGAAGAAAAAATGCAAAGAATAGTGAATAAAGATGGACAATTGGAAAAAGAGACAAAAATGACAGTGAAGCATGAAGAAAACGAACAACTCCAAGACGTCCAACGTTTGCGTGAAAAATGTAGCAGATGAGGAGTGCGTTTCAAGAGGGAGCAGATGCAAGGGTTTTTTCATCAACAGTAATGTGGCCAACTGATAGGATTGAATTATCTTATATTATCTTATATATTTCTATGTGATTTCAATCCTATTTTTAAGATAAAATGCTTAACTGATGTTTAATTTGTGTTTACTGCTAGGTTGAATATGTTGGTATATTTTTGAAACAAAAGAGACAAGATTATAAAGCAAATTAGAGCACAAATATAAGGATAACTTCTTTGTACAATTTGGAAGTAAACAAATTAAAAAGAAGAAGGTCAAATGATTTTTGCATGTAACAGTGGGGAGGCCAGAAAAATGACGCACACTGGAAGCTTGAGAACGCAGTGTTTTTGGGAGACAAGCAATAAAGCAATTAGCTACAGCAAGCAAATTAAAATGAAGAGGGCAACATAACCAGGGAGTCACGTAGGCAGGTGAGGAGCAAAAATTAAATCAAGAGAGAACAAGCAACAATCAGGCAATAGGTGGCAATTGTGAAGTCACGCAATGTATATAGGGACGCATGAGGCTGAACTCATTAAATCAATTAGCAAAAGGAGGTGGAAATAAATCAGCTAGGGCAAGGAGGCAACCAACAGAAGACAACAAATTAAATAGGCAGAGACACGCAGGCACAAGCTGAACAGTAGGAGACACAAAAATAACAAGCGTGAAGTGAAGGCTTGTCACGCATCAGGGAGAGGGGCGTGAACGCAACATTTTAGGCGTGGAAAAATTGTCAAATCAAAGGCTGCGTTTTGGAGGAAGCGTCTGCGTTTTAAATTAAATGAGGACGCACGGTGAAAAAAAGGAGGAAGCACGCTAGAGTAGGAATAAATGAGAGGGTTGGTGCAATAGAAAGAGGAGCTACAGGAGAGCACGAAGACGTAGAAGCCAACGAAGTGAGCAGAAGGTTTTAGTTGATGTGTGACTTTTATTGGTCACATCATCAACAGTAGAGGAGAGTTATAGGGAGGCTACATCAGCAGAAGCAGGAGGACAGCACAGCTGCGTGGAGGAGAAATCAAACGCGATTTTTATTTAGGAATTTTTGGTTAGGGATGAAGATGAGGGTTGAAACTAATTTTTTAGAAAATATCTATAAAAGGCTAAATATCTCGATGCCGGTTCGGAGGTAACATCGACGCCGGTGACCCGGGTTAATTATTATTTTAATTATTTTGTTGTTTCTTTCTCTCATTAGGAATTGATTGTGTTATCCTATTTTAATTAAGTTGGGTATTGCATATGGATCA
>JANKOE010000002.1:53682569-53695935 GCA_026284465.1 Erythroxylum citrifolium | reverse complement strand
GCGCTTCTGTAACTTCCAAATACTGATAGCTTCGACCTTCTTTGTCTGCTCTAGCAACGTCTGCTTTTGCATCGTCTACTTTTGCATTTTTATAAGCTATCGTCTGCTTTTCTCTTCCGTCTATTTTGTTATCTTTGCATACTCTATCGTCTGCTTTTCATTACTTCGCAGCTTCCGTCTGTTTTTTCCGTATCGTCTGCTTTTTACTACTTCGCAGCTTCCGTCTATTTTTTCATTATGTTTTATATTTGTTTGTCATCAAAATCACTTTATACGAGAAGTCAAAATTCTGACTTAACACCTTCGATGCGCTCATGAAAGGGTTGGATTGAAGTGACTATTTCTCAAAATGCAAAAATAAAAAAAGAGCTTTTTCCAGACAATATCTTCGGGGGAAAGAGAAAACTAGAAAAGCCAAACGTTAGATATATGTTTTCAGGCCAGTGGTCAGGATGTGAGTATTGGCCTACAATTGGTACTGATTCACTGAAGCAATTACATTATTGATGCTGCAAGAAGATCAATAAAATCAAATGGGCATGTAACCACAAACGAGGAACAAGATTGCTCAACCGCAAATGATTAAATCAGGCAAATTCCTGAACAAAATTCTGATCCAACGCCATTAACCAATGAAAGAAAGACTCACCGCTATTTTCTCCATCCGAAATACCTTTTTCTCTTACTCTACATAAAAACTGTGAAAGATACAAATCAAGAATACCAAATACAAACACCTGATGCCCAAGCCGTTCATTTTTCATTTACGGCCTGTGGACCTGGAAATAAATATATGCGAGGATACAGAACTGATGTAGAAAAACACAATTCCAAGTGAACCATGTAGGGGCAACCTGATTCATAAATAGTTATGATTCATTTCCGCCTGAAAAGTTAACAGCTCACTAATCCGTAACGCCAGAATTAGGATCTCATAATTCTTCAACTAGAGAAGCCTAAGATGTGCAGTGTCATTCAAACGCTTTATCTGCCAACCTGTTGTCCATGAATGTTGTAACACTGTAACTGAAGAATCATCTATGCATATCTTATGTGACATCATTGGACTGCAGCCCAAGAGTCCTGTAAGAAGACACTTAATAGGAATTGAATGAGTAAAAACTCCAATAGATGAAGATGCTGAAGAGGATGTGCTCTGGACAGTTGCATCATGTAGGGGAGTTTGGTGGTCAGCTTCCCTTGGAGAAATCTCATCCTCAAACTCGTGATTGCTAGTAGTAGTCACAAACTGTAGCCTGCTCTTACCAGACTTTTTCCTTGAGATTCCCTGTCGATGTCTATGCAACATATTCCAATGTGGTGGATGTAGATGGTTTACATCTCGTTCATGAGACAACCCTTGGCTCCCATGTTGATTGTGCAGTGTGAAATCTGTACTTAGTTTGTCAGGTAGGCCCACAACTGTCCTATTCAAGAACTGAATCATCCTAAATTCCACTTCCCTAAGTGATTCTCCAGATGGTGCACAAAAGTCTGGCTGAAAACTTTCAATCAAGCTCAGAACTTCAGGTGTGTGAACCTCTGAATGGTTGCAGCCCTCCCAAAGCCCCAGACTCATCTCTATGAGTGCATCTGATGATTGTATCTCTCCCTCTGCAAAATTCATATCCTGCATGATTTTATACGCCCTGAGTTGTTTGATTGATTATGTATGATACAGAGAATAAGATTGAAGATCCAAACTGTTCCTATCTATAACAGAGTAATAATCAAGGAGATGTTATAACAAAAACTTAAAAAACAAAGTAAATTTGGCCATAGAATATTTAAAGGTCCATGCTCCAAAACCAAATAACTGCAAAATTTCTACAGCTAAAAAAGGATTACAACATAAGCACATTACAGTATTTTCTTATTATTGAAAGGCTAACTAATTGGAGTCAGCAAGCTGAACAATTCAGCTAGATGAAGATTGCTCTTGATACCAGTGGTTTGTAGATACCAGTGGTTTGTATGTCCTAGTAAATCATAAACACCTTGATTTTTATAGTTTGCAAGAATTTCATCAGTGATTTCAAGAATTTTGTGTAAATAACTTCTAACCACCTAGAATTCCATATGAAATCCTGCTAGTTGTGAAGTTTAAGAACATTGTAAAGACCACATATGACATTATGTCCTCCAAGATTTTGTTGCCACAAAAGACTATTCCCACCCTAATAGTAGACATTTAGTTATTATCTGAGCATTAGGAACTTTTGCAGTTTCCCTGAGAAAATGAGCCAAGGGCGGATCGTAGTATTGGGAAAGGATTTACTGGGTCAGCAATCACTGTTGCATCACCAAATTCTACTCTCATAGTAGTTCCCTAGTGAATGAAAGCAATTGAAAGTAGAGTCTCTATTTCAGCTGCCAATTGGCGTGGAGCATTACTCACTTGTCCAGCAACTGCACTATCCCATTGATCACATAGATAGGTCACTGTCCAAGCAAGAATGTTTCTAGTAGTAATAATTTCCAAAAGCTTCAAGCAGCTATTCTTCTTCTTCAGCATTGATTCTGTTAGAATCTTCTTACCAAGCCCCACCTTACACACAAAATGGCACATCCCATTAGCATATTTTGCCAAGTCGAACTGAGCATAATCTGAGATGATCATTGTTTCAATATTCACTTTCCCTCTTCTTAGAGTATCCCATTACTTTTGGAGGCCTAACATTTTCGTACTAAATCCATGAGCATCAAAACCCAAGTAACTGTACCATTCACAAGCAATTCTTCAAACAATTCATGTATAGAATTCATGAACTCGTATTGAGCACACATCACAAGCATCTCTCTCCATCGAAGCAGGTCTCTGTTCTTCCTTTCATCAAACAATTTATGTTCACATTCCACATAAATATAAATTGTCGAATTTTTGGTATGCAGATCTGGCTCAAAGCCATCAGTAACAATCGTCCAAATATCTAGGTCCCATTCTTTCTTCGAATCTAATATTTGTCAAATCTAGGATCATTTATCATTGTCGCCTCTTTGTAACTGTTCATGCAATTAACATGTTGGTCGATCATGGGACCATTTTCTTGATGCTCTTTATAGCACTCTTCAATGGGATCCTTTTGCTTCTTGAACTCCTAAAGCTTCTCAATGTAAACACCATTTGTTTTATGTTCACCATCTTCATATAACCAATCATTAATATAATGAAATTTTGACATGAATTGTTCCCTCTCTAGTTTAGTAACAAGTTCATCATATTTGTCACCAAGTTTGGTCTGCATGGCATACACATAAGTTTCAACATCATTTTTCTTCTCTTTAGTTTGTTCAATCATGTAATGGAGTCATATTCTCCTTGCTTTCCATTGAAGATTCGTGAATTGTTTTAAATCTTTGCATGAATTGGTTGAACATGGACTTCAGATCATTCATCCCGCTCTCTTGCTTGTCTATTCAATTTTGGATCTCTAGCAAGATTCTCTCACTTTGACTACTCTAATACTAATTGTTATGAGATAAATTGTGCTAGAAGAAGAAGGTAGCACCCTGGTGGGAAATCAATTCATTTATTCGTTAGATTCCCGAAAGATAGGTTAAAATACAATACAAATCTAAGTAATCTTCTTTAGTTGGACCCAAGCTAGACTTTTAATTGGACCTACATAATAAGCCTAGACTTATATTATGTTTCGAGTACTCTTTGAAACGTAATACTTCGATTGGTAAAATTTATCGTGGGTCCAACCGCAATGCTGAATGAAGACGAGATTCATTGGTCAGTGAGTAATCTAAGCTAGACACTACTTTCAGTTCTTCAGTAGATATGTCGATTAGGAGTTCCTTATATCAAAAGCAGGCGACCTTATCAAGCTAACATGGGCAGACTTCAGAAGCTAAAGACCAAGAATACCATAGTTTCCTGATAAAACTACTAAGATTTTCATGATACTCAAAATCTTCTTATAGAAACGCATAATATAGAATTCAATGAATTGATTGAACAAGGAGTATAAATATATAAAATTTACCTGACAAACAGACAACGCCATGGATCTAGAGCGTTCCAAGGGCGACGAATAAACGGCACTGAACCGAACCCCTTGAGAGTTGAAGAAGACAGCCAAAGCCCTGGCTTGCCTCTTGCCGTTAGCGGTCAAAGCCGTCTCGTGGCACCTCCCGCCCACCAAATCAGGCCTCAAATTGATATCGCACTCCCCATGACACACCAAATACACCTCCGTAACCGCCCGATCCTCCTCGAAACCCAAGCCCCTAAGGAGTACCGGCGGTGGCGGCGGCGGCGGAGGAGGAGCGAGCACATTATAAGGGTCCCAAACTTTGATGGAGGGGCCCAGACGCGGAGTTCCGAGGGAGGAGAGCTGTGGAGAGAGCGGTGACGCCGAGGTGTGGTACGGCAACATCTCCGGCTCTTGTTCCAGAACCTTCTTCACTAAGCTGTTGCGAGTACCGACAACTCTCGCATTGTCCTCTCCGTCGTCGTCTGCTGCCGCTTCCTCTTCTTCGTCATCGTCTTCTTCTTCGGTTTCTTCATCCGCGACTCGTATGGACTGCGTTGAGCCCATTAGTCTCAGGTTCAGATGAGATTACCAAAACAAACTGTTCAGAAAGATGGAATCTGCATTTTTTTATTCAATGGGACGAATTGGAATTTGAGATGCTATAGTGAGAGTGAGATCGCAACCTTGAAATTAATTAGAAGAAAAACGAAGAAATTGTTGAAGATGGATACTAATTAATTGGTTGAAGAGGGTGGAGGTTGGATCTATCTCAAGACTTGAATAGATCTAGTGTGAGATAAGTTTTCTAAAACACCTTATAGTTTAAGTACGTAAAGACCTTGCTGCATGTATTGGGCCTCCTCCCATGGCAGTTTGAAGCCCCTTTGGTCATTAACTGTGTCAAGAGATCTTTGCAAGACCAAGCATCAATATTCATCTTATTCAGCTACACATCAAAGGCTAAAATCTTAATCGATTCCTTTCTACCATTTTCAGTTGCACTTAGTTGATCCTCATTCATCCCTTAGAGTTGTTGTTAGTGCCTTCTTTGTGGAGTAGATGGGACTGAAGAAGTTTGGTTCCAATTACGCTATAGTGACTGAACTACAGGATAAGAGGAGCAGCAACATGCAAGGGTTTACTAAAATTTAAAACCCTGTTGTTTTGCTAATATTCAAAGAAACATCATTCTAATTGAACAAACCTGCTAGTTAGCATTTTTCATTCAGGCTTCCAAGTGGGTTAGATAGCTAAGTTGTGTTTTCTTTTCTTTTAGCATTATTTGATGTTTGGGTGAGTTAGCATTTTGTCAGCTTGATCACTCTCCTGTGTTAATGATCATAGTTTACGTTGTCTTTATTCCTTTGATTTGGGTTATTTGTCTAGACCCAAATCATTTCAATATTCATTTACGAGTCCAATTAGTTTCTGCTTAAGAAAGAAACGTAACATCTGCTAGTTTTATCATTTCATCAATATCTCATCTTAATGAAACTATAACTAGGAACAATTTAAGAATAATACATAATGCAAATTGAATCTTATAATTATGATCTCACTATAATTTTAATTGCATAGTAATTATTCTAAGGATTTCACCTTTAGTATTAAAATATTAAATGTAATTAACAAAATATATAAAGATAAACAATTCCTTTAATAATTCAAATAATAATGCCATATGTAAAATTGCAATCAAATGATTGGATGTAAGGATATAAATCAACAATCTCTCAGTGGCACTAAAGTTAATTGCCTATGTATCAAATATCATATTCATCCATATATCAGTCATGTCTCTTATGAGACAATGACTTAGTAAGAGGACATGTAACATTCTCTTCAATGGGAACTCACTTTAATTATGTTTTTTTGCTCCATTATCTCCCTAATCAAGTGAAACTTCTTAAGTACATGTTTGGACCATTGATGAGACCTTGGTTCCTTTGTCTCTATAATGGTGCCACTGTTGTCAAATGCAATACTATTTGCTCAAATGCTAGGAACCACTTTAAGTTTGGTGATGAACTTCATAATCTAAAAGGCTTCCTTTACTTCCCCTGACAATAAAATGTACTCTACCTCGATCATAGAATCCTCAAATTTTGGTTGTTTCGAATTCTTCCAACATACCTCACCACCATTTAGAGTGAAGATATACCTTGACTATAGTCTGTTGTCATCTAGATCTGACTAAAAACCAACATCTAAATATGCCTTAACTCTTATTTTAGCTCCTCTATAGACCAAGAAAACATCTTTATTCCTTTTCAAGTACTTTAAGATGTTTTTCATATTTGTCCAATGACCATCATTAGGATTAGCTTGAAACCTACTAGTTATCTTTAGGGTTCTAACCCTTTGGATGGAAACGGGATGTTACAGTTATGCTCAAAGCATAAGAGACATTTGGTTTAGTATATTACGTCACATACATGATTGATCCAATTTCTAAAGCATATGGAACACAATATATTTTATATCTCGTTGTTCTTGGGTCTTAGGACACATACTTTATGAGAGAGAAATCTCATGCAATATAAGTAAGAATCCTCTTATAAAATTCTCCATACTAAACCTCTTTAACACTTTGTTTATGTACATGAATTGAGATAAGCCAAACAATCTCTTTAATCTATCTCTATAGATCTTTATTCCCAAAATATAGGTTGCTTCTCCTATACCCTTAATGAAGAAGTTCTTGGATAATCGAATCTTTATAGATGGGAGCATTTGTATGTCATTTCTAATTTGCAATATTTCATCCACATATAGCACTAGGAATACAATTTCACTCCCATTAATCTTCTTACAGACACATGGTTCATCCACACTTTTGTTGAATTCAAACTCTTTGTTTGTCTCATTAAAACAGATGATCTAACTCTATAATGCTTGCTTAAGTTCATAAATACACTTTTACAACATGCATATTTGATTAGGAAATCTCTTGGACTCAAAACCCTCAATGTTGGACCCTGAACCTTTTATGGAAGCTAGAACTGTTAAGTGGGAACTTATTGACAATTATTCATGTGTAAGGAAAGGAGAATTATTGAATTTGAAATGAAAAGAAAATATGGTTTAGATACAAGATGGACTATATGTGAAATATTAGAAGTTAAAAAGTTGGAAAATGTAAGTTCATTGAGCAGGCTCTAGTGTTTTAGCCATAATTTGAACTCTAATTATCCAAATGAGAAGATACTTGATTTAGATTAAACTAGAGAGATAAGGCTACAAATTGCATGATTAAATTGAGTTCTAATTCAATCTTTAAGAGAGTCAATTTTTGGATGGAATTCATGTGCAGGATAATGTTTTAGTATAAGAACAGTCTGAAATGTTTGGTGTATAACTCTTAGAATATGAAACCAAATTGAATGATTTTGGTGTTATTAGAAATTTAAGATAATGAGGAAGATTTCTCTAGAGGAAGTTCAAGAAAATTCCTTCAATTACATGATTAGAAAATGCCTTGATTGTTGGAAAGGGTTAGGCAAGGAATTAAATGAACTTTAAGGTCTTAATAGGGTATTTTGTGGAATTAATTATCATGTTAATGTTGTTAATTAGCATGTTAATGTGATTAAGATCATATGGCATGGATTAAGTTGAATTAAGGTGGTAGATAGCATGAGGGGCAAGATTGGAAGATCACTTAAATTTGTAAGGTTATAAGCTATTGTGTAAGGGCAAAATGGTCAAAAGACATGTGGGTTGGAATAAAAAGAAGAGTGGGTCACGAAATTGAGAGAAAACAAAAGAGAAATGAGAGAAATGAGAGAGAGGGTCGGTGGAGAGAAGAAGAGAAAGAAGAAGGATGATGCTAGGGCTTGATTTTCATGGATTTCTAGAAGGAATTTATGGTTGTTCAAGAAGGGAAAAACGTGGAAGAGGATGAGAGCTTCAAGATGAGCCAAGAAACCCTTTGGTTGGGTGAAGATCAAGGTAAGAGGATTTGTATTTTGTTGAGTTTTGAAAGGGTTTTGGGTTAGATATCTTAAGAAATGCATGGGTTTGTGAATTCTAAGATCAATTTTGGTCATTGTGTTCTTAGGATTTTCCAATTGAAATCACTAGTGATTTGGAGATTTTGTGAATAGTGATGAAGGAATCAAGAGGAGCAAGAGGGGAAGCTTGTGGAACAAGTTTACAAGCAAGGATTTTAAGGTGGGTTTCTTGTTTATAACTTGAATAATGAGCCAATAATATGTTTTAAAAAAATCAAGAAGATAAAATGATTTCAAATTCATTGTTTTTGAATAATTTGAAAAATTGCTACAAATGATGCATTTATTGTTTGAATGATTTGAGAATCGTTATGTGAATTTGGTTGGATGAATTGTGAAGGGAATGTGATTGTTATATTGAGTAATATGTCATGTCCATGAAAGTCAAGTTTTTCAAGAATGTGCCATTTAAGGCAAAATATTGTCAATGCATGAATACATGTTATGTGGGTTTGGTAGTCCCCAAGAACTGTCACGTGTGCGTTGACCCAAGAATAGGCTTATCCCGACTGCCCGCTAGTGGCACGGAGCTCCTTCAAGGACTCCTCAAGTATACGACTACACAAGGTCATTATATGGAATTGTGTAATTCGTCATGATTTTGGACTTACCTAAACCATTATTATGTGTTTTTGTGTTTATGAACTGTGACATGTTGATGCATTCATGATTTATGAACAAGTTGAAAAATGCATGATTTGTGTTGTTGTGATTTTGCTTACACGACAAGAATTTTGAAAGAAACATGTGTTTTATGACTCAAAAGAAATTTTGAAAGGTTTTGCTTGTTTTTTGTTATAAACATGTTACCCACAGAGCTTTTGAGCTCACCCCCTCTCTTTCCCCCATCTCCAGGTTTTTAGCAAGCGATCAAGTGAACGTGAATCAAGATCCCAATCCGAATTTTCATGTTGTATTATATTTAGAATAATTGATATAAACCAAGGCTTCAAGTGGAATTTGAGATTATTGGGTTTTGTATGTTTTGAAATTTGGGTATTGATATTGATTTTTTAATTTGGCTTGGAAATGCCAACAAAGTTTGTAAGACTCTTGATACATGATGTTAATGAAATATGGATTGGCACATTAACATGAATTATGAATTGTGTATGATGATAATGATATATAAATTTATGTATGGATGATGATTAGATTGGAAATTGTGTATTATGATAATGGAATGTGAAATTGTATATGGACGACTATGATGAATGTTATAAATTGTGAGAAGTTGTTGAATATGGAGAGTAAAATGAATCGAAGTTGATAATTTGATGAATTCTAATTGGTAGTGGTATGGACAAGAATGTGTTGTTTTAGTCAAGGAAATGAGATGAATTCTAAGCTTTCATAAGGGTAAATGTTGTGAATTGATTTAAAGGAAAATCTGGAGCAAGTTAGAAAGAACTAGCAAAAATGGTATTCTTGGAAGTTGTAGAAGATATCTTTATCTTTCCGACGCCATAAAGTTTGTAATTTTTGGATGTCGGAGTTAAGAGGTATGATTGATACAAGTTATGATGTTACATAGAGTTTAAGAACATGATAGCTTTGATGTATGATGAGAAATTCTGGTTTTGATGAATCATTTGAGACAAGATTTGAGAGATTGATGAGATCAATTTGAGGTTTGAATGATTATGAAGTGATTTTGCATGATAACAAGTGAAAATTATGAAGTTTATAAGTGTATATGATGCTAGGATGGTTGTAGAAAGCATGAAAAAGGGTTTGGAGGGGTTTGGGAAACCCCCATGTCCGTTAAATGGACATGGAAGTCTGTTTAACAGACCTTCTCGGGTCAAAAAGGACCCCTTGCCCAGTGTATGTCCGTTAAACGAACATGGAAGTCCGTTTAAAGGACCTTCTTAGGTGAAATGGGGCAGTTTTGTCGATTCATGTCCATTAAACGGACATGCTCAGGAAAGATTGCAATAATTGACCCTCTTGGAGGTAGAATCAGTATTTGTGGTCTTCATGAAAGTTTTAGATCTCGAAGTTTTCTTTCCAATGGTATAAAAACGAAAGCAATCCGACATTTGTGGTGGACGTTATGGCGTTCACGCCAAGAGAAGTACAAATTGATTTTGGGTGTAAACATGGTCTGATCTTTTGGCATAACTCCCTCATCTGATCTCCAACTTTGATTCTTGGACCAATGGATTCCTAAGACATGTATCTATCTCTCCTGAAAATGTTGTATCATTTGGAGTTGAATTGAGGGAGTTTGCATTAAAGTAAATGAGAAGTCGGTTGAGAGAGCATAAATGGAGTATGATCACGTTTTGGTATTTTGATGATATCTTGAGCTATAGAACTCCGATTGAGTTGATTCTTGATCCGAAACAAACAAGAGACATAGAGCTATGATTTCTATGAAGAAGTCAAATCGAAATTAAGAGTTTAAGTTTTCCAAATTCTGTTCGCAAGTAGGAGAAATGAGTACAAGCAAGGTGATTGGTTAGTAGGGGCACACTATTGAGCAAATTGTGAGTGAATTTTGGGATGTTATAAGATTGAAGAGGTATTGATAATGTCTATTAAGGGTATTATGAAAAAAAAATTTATAACCCTTCATGGTTATAGGCATGCACGCTCATGTTTCATGATTTTTTGCAAGAGAGTTGGGTTCCGAAAACAGGATCCAACATTTGTGGTATCAGAGCGCCGGAATTGAGATCTTACATGGGCGCAGGTGTATAAGTTACACGCAAGAGCAATTATTAAGAGTTAGAGGTGATCGAATTAGTGAGTAAATGATACTCTCTCATTGGCTAAATGGAAATAAGAAATAGTATATGGGTAAATATGACAGATAAGGATTCAAGGTAATTTGTTGTGGGGAATGTATTGGAAATAGAAATTCTTATGGTCCTAAGAAGATGAAATCGGAACCTAAGTGGGTACATGTTTATAATAAATTAAATAAGCCATGTTTGCTTTCTTTAAATCAAGAAAATTGAATGATTTAAATTGCATCATAAATGTTGCATCAATTATGCCTTGAATGCATAGCCAAATTACTACGTGTTTGATATGTGAATTGTGTGATGATGTTACTTCTATGAGTTTGAATCAATGGCAAATATATATATATATAAGATGTGATGTGAAGGATAATGGGAAGCTAGTATGAATGGAAGTGGTATTTGTACAAGCCCAAGAAGGTTAAATGGATTTTTATTGTGAGTATTTATATGGTGATCCGTTATCATACACAAGTGAGCATATTAAGCACATAGGTATTATATGTGTGGAGATGATAGAGGAAGAAACCTATGACTCAGTGAATATTTGTTAGTAATAGTTCCCATAGTTTAAAGTCTAAGGGGAAACTAGAGTGACACATGAAAGTGCTCACAATGATGAAGCGGGAATAGATTGAAATTTGTTGATGATGTTACAATGAGGAATAAATTCAAAGATCAAGAGAAGAATATTGTCTAGGATAAATGGAGACCAAAGTATCCAGCATGAAAAATATGGATTAGTAAGTGGACAAAATGGGATGAAATTGATCATGCCACCCAAGCAAATGCGACAATAAGTATGTTCATTACTCCATTGAGTTTCGAGTGATTTGAACATTATGAAGTTATGAGGACGAAAGAAATTGGTCTTCCCGAGTTATTAAGAATAACTAATAATGTGATGATGATAAGAGGTGATTGATCGAGATTTCATGAATAGTATAGATGTTAGTAGCAAGAAAACCCTCTTTCAAATAAGGATTTTATTAAGTTAGATTAAGCATATCATATAGTTTGTATTAAGGATGATCAATGAAAGAACTGATCAGGAAGGAGTATGTGATGATTCGAAAGTGAGTACACTCCTTAAAGGAGATTCAAGCAAAGAGGTAGAATATGTTATTGAAAAAGTATGTATTTCGTTTGATGTAAAGGACCACATGAGTGAATTTCTGAATTTGAGGAGACCTTGATTTCTAATATGAGAAGTATATAGGTTCATGATATATATTATGTGAAGGTATGTTTGGAAGGTACTAATCTGACTTGATGAATGTATTAAAATCACAAGAATTAAGTCTGCGAATAAATTGCACTGTGTGGAAAATTAGTATGAATGGGCAAATATGAGAATAAGTCCAAGTGAGATATGAGGAAATTTAAGGAATGAAGAAAATCATTCGAGGAAGGAAGTCAGTTGGGAAATTGAAAAGAAAGACAATGTACCTCATTAAGGAATCACGAGGGCTAATCAGGAGGCACATGAAATTTGATTAAAAAAATTGTTTGAGTTGACAAATGCCCGATAGCATTATGGTATTGGAGACTAAAGTAATCCAAGATTTGATGAGGTATTAAAGGTATTCGGAGAATTGAGAAGAATAGTTTGAATACATGAAGAAAAATGTGTAAAGCGTATGAGTAATGTAGGTAAAGAGAATTTTGAAAGAACTGTGTTGATACATATTATATCATATGGATTTGGAGACTCTACTATAGCACTGATGTTGTATAAGACATTTGGCTAAAATCCAATGTAGCGTAACAAAGTGATTTCCTATGTATGGAGACAACTAAAGTCCTATAAGTTGATTTTGATACATGATCTAGAATTGCTACATTAATGATAGTTTTGAAAGTTTGGAGACAGTATATGTAAAGGAACATCTCAGATGTATACACCCAAGTACAGATCATAAAAGTTTGAGATAATTATTGAATGGAATTGAGAGCATTGAGTATGAGACTAAGAAGATTGTTATCAATACCAAAAGTCTATGACGGTACAAGTGAGAAATTCCAAGTGAAGCTAAGTGTTATATCAGATACATTAAGCATGAATTCGATATTATGATTACCAGAACTAGAGCAAAAAGAAGCATAGCATGTGGGGCTTGGTATATCTCAAATTGAGGATTAAGAGATGGTAAACCTTATTAAGAGATTGAAAACAGATCTGAATTTCAAGCTCAAATAAGAAGAATGATATATGGTGAATGAAATAAGAAGTATGTGAAATCAACAAAGATGATTAAGTAAAGAGATTGCTAGCAAAGTATAATTGGTGGCATAAGTATGCATCCTAGTAGGAATACATCGGAAGACCTTTTAGTGACTAAGAATGTCAAAGTAAGCAAGTGAATGTTTGAATTGAAGGTTTTAACTATCAAGAATATGCTTAAGGCTTATAGTTTAAAGTTCATAGGATCATGAGATCCAAATATAGTTCCATTTGACTTTAAGTATGACAATCACAGTCTTAGTAAGTTCAGTTAAACACTGTTTGAAGAGTTAGATGATAGAAAAAGGTCATCACTCTGGTATTATGATGAGTAAGGCCTACACGTCGTTGAAGGCTAGAATTGGAGATGTTATGGACAGGTGAAATGGATGAATG
>JANKOE010000002.1:53647121-53674223 GCA_026284465.1 Erythroxylum citrifolium | reverse complement strand
TGACATGTACGTCCCGATTTTGCGTTGAATTTCTATTCGAGACCACATTTTATCACATGCATTAACATGGATATGATCAGGCATTTTTTTATTAAACTACATTGGCCAAATGACCTACCCTATTGACATGATTTTCCTTTGTTAATCCCCTTTGAGCTCTTAACCTTTCTTTTTGAATAAACCACCTTTTATGCTTTTAAACTTTACCAAATGTCCTACCCAAGTCATGAAGCTAGTGGAACATTTGTGACTGTTGAGTTTGTGGATGTGCAAAATTCTAAGTGTGGGGGTGTACATATGTGAGGGTTGGTTATAATTTTGGGATGTTATTTTATGTCTTATCATTGAAATTCCCATTTTGATGTAGTTTATTTCAATTTTATAAAGAAAAGAAAAAAAAGAAAACGAAAAAAAGAAGAAAAAAAAGAGAAATGGAAAAGAAAAAAAAAGAAAAAAGAGAAAAGAGAAAAAAGAGAAAAACAAATTGTTTACAATAAATTTATTAAGGAAGAATTGCATATGTGTTGAAACGTTGTTTATAGTTTATGCATCTTCCTAGAGTTGTAAATTGTAATGGTTGAGTTATTTGAGTATGTTGAATATGAGGTAGAGGTTTGCTTGAAAGGTTCACTCTTGAAATTCCATTGGTATAAAATGTATGAGTGATTCATTCAGATTGGCATGTGGTTTGTGTGTGAGAGCTGAATGAGGTTGTCAAATGTAATTGTTGCATTTGTCATAGCTGCCGGTACCCAGTTTTTGATAACTGTTGCTTTGTTTCACTAGCTTTGATGACTTTCATGCTACTTACCCTAAATATACCTCACCTTCCCTTTGCCCACATTACAACCTTGAAAAGTCCTTTGATTCATAAAAAAAGATGCTACTAAGGAGGCAACCCAAAGGAAGTTTGGTCCTTTTCCTTTAGATTTTTGCATTTGTTACTTCTATTAAATGCTCCATTTCTTACGTATAATGTTGCATTAGGAACATTGTAATTTTTAAGTGTGGGGGTAGAGATTATCATGTGTGCTTTTAGGATGTTTTTTCTTATATATATGTGTGTTTTTAAGTTTGCTTGTTTCTTACATGCTTTTAAGTATAAGAAACAAAAAGAAAGATTCAATTCAAGCAAACAAACATTTTCTCTTTGTCTATTGCTTCTAGGACTATATAGTCATAATTAGAGAGTAGAAGTAACTAGAAAAATTAATGCAACTTGTGTATGCATTTTTACTCTTGTAATTGGTCAATGTACATTATCTTTAGAAGAGTGGTGACTAGTGGGTAGTTATAAGCCAGTAAGATTTTGAGTCTTTTTAGCCTGACACTTCTATAACAATCTCATTGTCTTTTGTTCATATGTGACCTTCATAACATGTAAATCCTGACTTTGCTTTGATTTTCTATGTCAGGCCACATTTTTATTACATGCATTAATAAGAAAATGATATAGGCCTTTTTTGTGTTACAAGCTACATTGGTCAAATAACCTACCTGTCGATATGATTTTCCTTTTGATAAGCACCCTTAAGCTTTATTTGCCTTTTCTTTTTGTGCTAACCATATTACATGCCTTAAACCTAACCAAATGTCTTATTCAATCCTTAAAGTTAGTAGAGCATTATAATTATTGATGTTTGTGGATGCACAAAAGTATAGGTGTGGGGGTGTGCACATGTGTGGGTTGGTTATAATTGTTGAAATGTCATTTTATCTCTTATCAATAAATTCCAAATGTTGTTGTAGTTTTTTTCAATTTTTATATAGAAAGAAGGAAAAGAAAAGAAAAGAAAAAATGGATTTAAATAAAATTATCAATGAGGAAACGCATTTGTTTTGCAAAGTTATTAATGATTAGTTTTTCCTCTTAAAGTTATATAGAATGGGTGATTTGAGTATAATGCAAATGAAGGAGATGTTACTTTGAAGGGTCATTCCTTATGGTTATAATGTATTGTTTACAATTAATTTTTATGAGTGATTCCTTCTAATTCCTTATGCTTCGTATGGTTTGTGTATGAAGGATTGAATATAGGTTGTGAAACATAGTTTTTGTATTCATCATAGCCGATAATACCCGGTATTGAGTGAATGTTAGTCTTTACACTTGATGTTACATTGAGTGTTTTTCTTGCTTCACTAGCTTTGATGGCTTTTATGTTACATTATCCGAATACATCTCATCTTAACCTTTGCCCACATTGCAACCTTAAAAATCCTTTGATTATGATTATGTATATAAATCTTAGTGGTAGAGAAATGAAATGATATGCAAAATCATGGAATGTCTTGATCATGAATGGTGTTTAAGTGTACCTATATATCTATTTTTTAAACACATTTTGTCAAAGCCTACCCTTATGTTACTCAGTTTGTAAAGGGAATCATTATTGAATGATCATGAGTAAAAGCATTTAATGTTTAGTTCTTTCCATGGTTTTGAAAGTGATTCCTCTTTTCGTATGGCTATCTATTCTTGGGACATATGGAAAATGTGGAAGTGTTTTGATTTATGACTTTGATTTTATTGTTTTGTCCGAGGACGATCAAAAGCTAAGTATGGGGGAACTTGATGTGTGCTTGATTGTTTATACATTTACTTTATAACACTTAGTGATTATAGTTATGAAATTCATAAGATACTCATTTTGGTTCATAATTGGTTTAGGTACAAGTTGGAAGCATAAGAGTAAAAATGAGTTAAAAGCACATTCCTTAAGTCATCCTCTTGATGTTGAAACTCATTTGTCTTTGTGAAACAAGAATGAGATGGACTAGGTTGAAGATGGGATAACAAAATGCAAGAAAATGAAGAATTCAGCATGACTTGAAAGATACACAGTTGTGTATCCATTTACAAGGTCGTGTATAATTTTGAATGTGGCTTTTTTAGTTGAATGGTTGTGCCTCCAACTGTGCATCTTCTAAAAAACCTAAATTTTGCTATAGATAAACATTTGAATGACCAAACATAACATGAATAGTTTTTGGAATATGAAAGGAGGTAGAACACATACTTGTTTGAGATATATGGAGGGCTAATTTTCCTTCTTCCAGTTCGTAGGGGAAATTGAATCCAAAGAACACATTTGGGCATCTCTTTATTATGTATTGTTGATTCTCTCTCTCTAGAAATTGTTTGTATTATTCTTAGCTTAATGTTTTGGGTATTCATAAATGAATGATTATTATTCTCATTCTCAATAGATTGTTTACGTATAAACTCATTGCCAGAATATGGAATACAATACTTAATAGTTATATTTTCAATTCATTTATGGTAAACTAATGGTGATGAATCATTAGGGATAACACAACATAGGTTAAATGACCCAAGCTTATGTGGTTGTTGCCTAGATTAATCTATTTTCCTAGTTCATAATGTGACTATCCTACTAAATTTAAAGAGCTTATTCTAGGTTGTTTGATAGTTAGATTTAATTAAAAAGCTTATGATAATTAAACATGACTAAAGGGATAGCCGAGGTTAATAAGAATAAAGTTATAATTTTGGCCAATCCAAGTTTCAATGGAGCCCCTTAAAAACTTAACCGAAGAAGAGCTAAAAGAGCTAGAGCCAATTGAATTTTTAAAAAATGTCATAGCTTCATTTAAGAGATCATCTTGTCTAGAAATCAAAGCATCGTTTTGAGAGACAATAGAGCCAATATTGTTGACATTCTTCTTTCCAAAACTGAACTAAAGAAGAATTTAGTACATTTATCTATGCCCTTTAACCAATTATTGCTAGACCTTTGTTTCAGAAGGGAAGTATGTTCCTCAACCTTAGTTAAGTAGCATCTTAAAGCAATCTTCTCTTATTTTAGTAAGTCCACACTTACTGGATTATCGGAGAGGTTTTGTTACATCCTTATAGGCTTAGCTTTATGTATAGATAAAATAGATTTGGATCCCCTTTTTTCATTTATAGATTTCTGCTCTTTTTTGATAGTCCTTAGCTTTTGAACTTAAATGAATATTTTGGAGCCATTACATCAATTACCAAACCTCTATCAACTACCTCCTAAAATCCATCATCAAAAGTAAGGTGATTATTAAATCTAAATGGAGATCTTTTACATAACTTCTGAAATAGATATCTAATACAAATTGAGGAATGATCTGAGAAGTGTAAATCCATAAATGTTACTTTAGGTTCTAGGAACATAGAGAGTCATACAAGATTCACTAAGGCTTTGTCAAATTTTTTAAATTGAGAATCTTCCCTCATCTTTGTTGCTCCTAGTGAATCAATGTCCTTCATATCTTAGATCTTCAAGATCTAAGTCTTCCACATACTCCATGAATTTAGATGTATAATTCCTTAGGCTGAAATTTCCTTTATCTTTAGATCTATAGAGAGTTGTATTGAAATCATCACATACTAGTCATGGGGAGTTATCAACTTGATTCTGTTTCAAACCTTCCCATAATATCTTCCTCTAAAAATTAAAGTTAAATTTATACACAATAGAGATGTAGCATTTACTCAACTCATTGAAGAATTGAATCAAAACATGTATAGCTTGATTAGAAAACCATAACTCTTTCACTTAATATAATTAGAGTTATAGGCCAAAACCATTATCCCATAATAATGAAGTTGATGATTTAAAATAACCTTCCAATTTATACCCAGAATCCTTAGCTTATTCAAATTTTCAAATCTAATCTTTATCTCTAATAGACTTAAGAGCTATAGATATTCCAAAGTGAAAAAAATCCTTTAAAGCTTAAAGCTTTTTAGGGTAATTCAATCCACGAACATTCTATACTATAAAAGTCATTTAAGAATGGTTTTACCTATGGAACTCTTACTTCTATTTCTTATCCCTAATTTCCTATTCTTGGAACTTTGATATCCATCTTCATTGGCTTCCATAGAGGCATTTTCCATTAGGACTAATACTGCTACATGTTGTGAATAGCCTAATAGCTTGCCATGTATTGTATCACCTTCATTTCCCATCTGCTTAATTATATTAATCCCATTTTCTTTTCTTCCAAGCACAATATCACCTTCTTCTCTATTTTGCTCATCTAGATTATTTATAATGTCATTCAACACACCCATATCATTAGGAGAGTTTGGAGCCTTATCCTAAGCCAAGTTAATAACATTTGCATTCACAACTTCCTGATCTTCCAATTAAGTCACATCTTCAATAAGATGGTCGCTTTATACCTAATTTTTTATATTTTACTCCTTCATTTGCTCCACTTCCATATCATATACCTCTATCACCATTAGCTTGAAATAATCTCCCATTTGAAGGTTTTCCATATAGATTTCCATTTCTTTTGATGCATCTTGAGAATAAGCTTCCAACTATAAGTAACTAAAATGGTACCCTTATAAAGAGAGTTGTTTTAGCCTATTCCCATAATATGAATATAATCGGGAAGCTCCTTTGTCATCTCTATGGTATCACACACTTTAGCAAATCCAATTCTCTTTTCTTAATCATGTGCTCATCTATACACAATGGCTTGCCAATGAAGGTAGATAACCTGCTTAAACCTATTATGATCCAATACTCTAATGAACATTATGTAAATTCACCCATATTAGAATGCTCTCTTGATTAATCACACTTAAATTAATACACTACAACCATTTTTATAGGAATATTGGCAATTGTCTAAGGTGCCAAGGAATTCTTCTATCATTTTTAATGTATCGTGTTGAGAAAGAAATGAGAAAATTAGTAAATTATCTTCAATAAGGAGAACATCTTGTAGCCTGTTGTTATTCTGGACCTTATGTTTCCATGTTGAGATTGTAGGAAATAGAGAGAAAGGACCATGGAGAATTTGACTAGGGAAGACTTTTAAGCAACAGCTCCAACTTTGATTATTTATACCTCAATAGCAACTATAGTTCTACTCTCTATATCGTCTAAAGGATAATAATGCAAAGAGAGGTATGCTGTATAATCAAAGACCTATTTCCAACTCTTCTTATTAAAGGAAGAAGTAGATGAAGGAACATATTTATTTCATAGCTAGGATGGGGGTTACAAGGATGAGAGGTGGAGGCAAAAGGGGGAATTCATTAGAGGAGGAGTTAGGGGTTTGAAAATTTGTTCTAGTTAACATACCTTAGAAAGTTAAGTCCAACTTTTAGAGAAAAAGTTCAAATGGCAGTTACTCTAAATAACAATAAGGTGCTTAGACGGGAAAGGGTAGTTTTGTCTAGACCAAAGTACCCCTCTAACTACAGGAGAGGGGCACTTGAACCAAGGATATAGAGCTAGGGAGATGTCTTAAGGAGAACCTTGGCAAGAAGAAGAAGGAGAAGTAAAAATGAAGCTAAGAGGAGCAGAGATATTTGGAAACAAAGAATAGTGACATAAGTAAAGTTTAGGAGAGTAGGAAAATAAGAGGAGAGAAATGGAGAAATGGATGAGGGATAAGAGAGCACAACAAGCTATGGTTACAAAAGAGTTTAGGAAGGAAAAGCTAGTTGCTAACATAGGAAAAACAGGTAGATTCAAAAGTGAAAGGAGTATGAAATAGTGATGAAGAACAATAGAAACAACATGTCGAACACTTAATCTAAAGAAAAGTTAAGCTTCTTTCTCAACAATGCTTACAATAATTTTCATCCAAGATCTTTTCTAGTTGTTAGAGTAGAGTTGAAGCAAAGTTTAAAAAAGGGCATCCAAATGAGGCATGTAGATATAATTTGTAGAAACAAAGAGAAGTCGTCAGTTAATGAAAGCATATGTCATGAATCAAGAGGAGGAGGAGAAACAATGTCAATTAACTCATTTAAGAACTCATCAAAACTCTTAAAACTTGTTCAACAATCAAATTATGAAATATTTATAACCATTAACATTTTTTCCTAATAGTTAGAAACAGAGACATATTTAATGTATACGAAAAATAGTCATCAAAATGGTAACTTCCAATTATGTTGATTGATCTAACTCACCTTTCGATTGAATTCTTCATTTGACTTACATCTCAATTAATATCCTATATTAAAATGCTACAAATTTTCTATACACAAACTTCTTATTTCAAAGGGTTTACTTTGTCCAAAAGACACCTAAAAAGAAGAGTGAATTAGATGACTCTAAACTCATTTCACCTAAAGACACTTTATCAAACACTTGTATTATATGAATGTAAAATCCTTCTAAATTTATGCTTTGTTATAAAAATAGCGAAGATTGATATAACTTGATGGAATGAATAATAGAATCAATAACATACTATAACAATATAAAGTCACATATAAATTCAAATAACAAACAGGTAACAAAGATTGCACATTTATTTGTAATGATTTGGTCTTCCTTAACTTACGTCTTTCTCTTCAATCTCCTCTTAAAAATTCCTATTTACTAAAACCTCTTTTAGTACAATGCTTTTGCTTCTTAATAAAGAGTAAATATTACAAGAAGTGTACTTTAAAGAGCAGGTGATTTACATAACTTTAAACACTGTCAAATTTTAACACAAATTTTTATAATTTTTAAAGCCTACACAAAGGGCTCTCAAAAACTAAAAATTATGACTCAAAGCTAGCTCTTAATAATATAATAATATTCTTAACAATAATTAATATAAATTAATTAAAAGTTCTTATTATCAAATGACTAATGTAGTAGAGGATAAGGAAGAGAGAATTGGAAAGATGATTAGATAAATAATTAAATTAAGAAAGTTCTTTCTCCTCCGTAATAATGTTCGTATTAGAAGAAACATGTTTTAATATTCCTCAAAATATTTATCATCAATATAAAAATTAAAATTGTGGCAAATAAGTCATTATGTAAAGTTGGGTATTATTAAACCATTCTAGATTTCAGGCATTAGTGAAATTCATACAACATTTTGTTATTCCTGTAATGTTAAAAAAGGAATTTGGTGGATCAACTGACTTAAAACTTCGAGATCTAAAGCCCAAAATCGAATTCAGATCTTCTGTTCAATATTATGGTGTTTTATTGTGTTCAATAAATCTCAGCCATTTATTTGTAGATCTCACATGGGGCCCACGTGAGTCCCACAAAATAAATGGCTGAAATTTCACGAGACAGAATAAGATAGAATAATATTAGACAGAGGATCTGAATTTCCAAAATCGGACTCCATTTGAATTGCATAATTTATAATTGAAGCCCACATTTTTCTGTCTTATATGCATACAATCGTCATCTTCTATATCATATCGCTCTATTCACCGTTTGAAAATTTGAACATCTCCTTCCCTCCCATTTCCTTCTCCGCCATGGGCGGTGGCGAACCCACTTGTCCGCTGTCTTCTTCGCTCTTAAAGGACATTTCCAACTTCAAAACCCCCAAACGTCCCCTCCGATCCTCTGTCTTCACATCTCCTTGTCCCCAGCACTTCTTCACCGCCTCCAAGGAAACGCCGCGCTCCTCTTCTTCCTTCCTCCGCCACCACCATCGCTCTTCCAAGCACAAGACTGATACCAGCCGTCGACTCAAGGCCTTCGAGCACGAGCAGTCACTGTCGTCTCGTAAGCTTCAGATTCAGAAGGAGAAGTCTCTTAAGTCGCTCTCCAAATCCCTAACTACTTGGCTCAATTTCCTCTTCCAAAGCCCTAAATCGTGTGGCTGTGCGGTGATTATGAATGAAGACCCAAAAGTGGCTCCTTCTGGTTTGGGGAAGAGGGAGGGTGGCCTTTGTAGCGGCACTGTTGGAGTTGATGCTATGTGGCGGTGTCCAAAAAGGCAGAGAGATTCCGACTGGCTTGGCGGCCATGATGTGGAGAGTAAGCTCGAAGGAAGTTTCTTGAATGCGAAGCAGCATGGTGTACTGAATAATTTGCTCAAGGATGTGTGCAGCTTCGATGATTTGATGCAGAGATTGCAGGTTTACTTGAGCTTGGGCAGTTGCAAGGAGATATTTGATATCATGTCTCGGGTCCTTAAGGTGCAGTTTCTTTTCGACTACTCGTGGATTGAATATAACATTGCGGTTATGATAGGTAATTGGACACTTTGAAAGAGTTGTTATTGATAATGTTCCATTAATATAGTGTTATGTAATGTTCAGAGTATTGATGAAGGAAGGTTGAAAATGAAGACACATTGCCCCATAATCACAGATCTTGGTATAAAGGAAAAGGCTGTGGGGATTTTAATGTGCTACAACCCCATTTGGCTTCGTATTGGATTGCACATCATTTTTGGTGGTTGTTCCTTGTTGCCAGATGGAGAAGTTAATTCGGATAAAGAACTTGCCTTCTTGAAGATGGTAATTGAGAAGCAGTTCTTCTCACACACTGGGTTGGCTAAAGCTTATGCCTATAACAAGATGGTTGATGGGTTATATAAACCTGGTTACTATGAAAATTTGGGGAATATTATTTTAAAAAGATTTTTGCTGTTGGTCCTTATACTTGATAGAGCTAAATCTCAAAGCACTCTTCCTCTCAAGTATGGTATTGATGGAATTGATGGGGGTTCTCCACTTTTGTTTGCGGCGCAATCTTGTATCAAGTCTAGTCGTCAAGTAATTAATGGTAATTGTTTATATTGCTTCTATTTTCAGGTTTGACAGTTGTGATCTATTATGCTCACTGTAGGTTATGTCTCTTTGCTTGATATAAAACTAGATTTTCTTTCATCGGATGTAATGCATGGAGAAGGTAATCTTCTTGCGCATCTAGTGACTGTAGGTTACAAAGTATCTTATGCGCAGGTAAGTGGTTCAGTCCATTTGGTTATAGACTTACCTACTCCACATATTTGTGCTCTTAAAGTAATATGGTCCAGGAATGCATTAAACCATTTAGATTATTCTATACAGGAATAACTTCGCAAAAACTTGAAGTTGACTTTATGTTCCTAATTTAACTATGTATCGGTCGATTTACGAACAGAAGTTGTATTTGCAGTGTTCCCTTCTAGAGTATGACTTCAGCGTTACAGATTTGTTTCTTGACCTCCAAGATGGAATACGTCTTTGTAGAGCCATTCACCTTTTGCAAAATGACTCATCCATTCTTACAGTAAGTTTTATTTTCCCCTTTTGGCTCTTTATTTCATTTCTGTTGTTAATATAATTTACAATTATACTTTCATGTGTAAAACATTTTAGAACGGGATTTTACCGCATAATGGCCTGTTCTCTTTTAACTGATAATTGTCAAAATAGATTATCTGTAGGAAGTATATAATAACATATTTTAAAGATTGTGAATATGATGTCCTCATTTAAGCAACCTCTTGTTGTTTGTTTAACCCAAAAAAATTAATTTTCAAGGTTATAGAAGATAATGTTCTGGTGAATTATAAATCTTCCTCAAGTTAAATTCATATCCCAAGTTGAAAAGCTTGAACACCACAGATCTTAGTGTATTTAGTCCTACTCTTTTAATTTTTGACATGCTGAACTCGTGCTGTGGCAGAAAATGGTTGTTCCTTCAGATACTCGTAAGAAAAAGTTAGCGAACTGTGGCCTTGCCCTGCAGTATTTAAAACATGCTGGTGTAAAGTTGCATGATGAGGATGGAATGATGGTTACAGAGGATGATATTGCTACTGGAGACAAGGAATTAACCCTTTCCTTGCTCTGGAACTTGTTTCTTCACTTGCAGGTTTGTCTCTACCTAAATTGTTGCACAATGTAAAAATTTGCATTAGCAGAAGTTATAAGGGTAACCTTTTCTTATCATTAACTTCTGTAGGTGCCGCTTTTGATCAACAAAACAAACTTAGTTGAGGAAGTCTTAAAATTTCAGGGAACTTATGTGGTATGGTTCGTATTGGTTGATTTCTTCTAGTTTATGTAATCCACTAAAAAAAGAGTCCCTTTTCGTAGTTAAGAATACTCTATCCTTTTCAGAAACGAAATGGTTGAGGATCATTCTGACATTTTTATTTCTTATCTTTGTCGCTTCAGAGTTTATATTCTATATTACTCGCATCTATTTGCCATTTTACAGGAAATTTTGAATGTTGAATGTTTTTGTTCCTCTCCTTTGGAATTGCTTCTGAAATGGATCCAGGTACAGTAACTGGGTTAAAGAAAGTGGTATATTTCTGTCCTTTTTACCTCCATCTCTCTTCCTCTGCCCTTTTGTCTATCTCTCTCTCTGCAGTAATTTTATATGTTTTCCAACCATTCTAATTATTTTGCAGGCAATCTGTGAAAAATATAATTACAAGATTGATGGATTTTCATCTTTGGTTGATGGGAAAGCCATATGGTGTTTGCTTGACTATTACTTTCTAAAGAAACTCTGCTGTTCTCATTCTCGCAAGGTGCCATATTTTGGCAACCCAGCCTCTTGCATTTGCAGCTACTTTTATTACTATTATTGATTTTATCTTTTGCATTTTTTTGCGTTTGCAGCTACTTTTATTACTATTATTGATTTTATCTTTTCCATTTTTTACAGGATACTCCTGAAAGTAGTGTTGAAAAATCCTTTGTGTCGGCTGATGATTATTTGGATGCATTCTACACTTTCATTTTATCACAAAAACTGACTACATTGTTGGGGAATTTTCCAGAGGCAAGAGTTCGAAATTTTAGAGACTTTGTACTCTTGCAATGGTTGACTATATCTTCTGACTGATTGCTATGTGCTTAAGGCATGTCAACTTCATGTAGAGAGAAAATATTGATAAGTTTAGTTAGACCGAAGTGCATTTGTTTTTATAGACAAGAATTAGTAGGGGATCTGTTGTAATGTGTTTGTGATGGCATTTTCTGTGAGCAAAAAATGGTCTTATTGGCTATTAAATAGGTCATATATTGTTCAATTGTTGCATTTGCAGGTTCTGCAAATCAGTGACATGCTTGAACATAGTGGTGCAGTCTGCGAACAGAGTGTTCTAATTCTACTGATTTTTCTCTCATCAAAACTGACTGAGAAGAAAGCAATGGTAATGCTTAGACTGTTATGCTGCTTTGGTTTTTGATACCTGATGTCAGAAATAATTACAGCCACCTTTCTTCTGCTTAGGATCAACTGAATTTTCATAAAGTATTGGGTTGTGACTGTCAAAGTCCAGAAAGGAGACATTACATTGGAAAGTATTTTGTGTGTTCAAAAGCTCTATTAGGCCAAGAAGAAACAAATGGAGACAATACAGAAGGTATTTTGCCCGGCTTCTATACTTTATTTTTCTAAATGTGTTCCAAATGAATGGGTCTACTCATAAAAAGCAGATGGATAATACAACTGAGGACTAGGATTTATGTCTGGTTTCCTGTAATTATGGTTTCGATGTGGCATTCAGGTTTTTTAGCAAAGAAATTGTTTTACTCTGATTCATCTACTGACAGTCATGAGGGTTGTGTCCCTTGGTCAAATCATTTGATATTCTTGTTGAATTTGCTTATATTGTTTCTGCTTCAATTACGTGGAAAAGTAAGCACACTGATGAAGTTTGACTGTCCTTTCCTTTGCTGAATAAACTGTTTTCCAAAGTAAGAAAAATGATTGAAAATATTAAAAGCAAACAGTTTTGCATGCTACGTTTCCCCATTGATGCAGATGCTGCTGGAAAGTTCAAGGCCATAAAGGCTTGGTGGCAAGATATGGCTCAGCGAAATAGCCAACTCATCGAGAAGCCTGCTATTACTACTTCCAAGAACAACTCAACTGAAAATATCAGCACCGACATACAAAATGGTTACTCACTCTGGCTTTATTGTTCAACTTTCTTGGAGAAAGATCTATATGTTTAAGTTTGCTGGTTTATTCGTGAAAACCTTCAAACACTCATCTTTGGCTGCTAAGGCTTCAGAACTTGGTTAGAGTACAGCTGTCTTATTTTGTTTTGTCAACATCTGAGCTGCGGACTGATGGAAATTATTTCTTAGATGTTGCAACTTTACAGTTAATCATATAACCTTCAAGCTCTTATTAATTGTTATTTGTCGCTACTTTATGGCTTATGTGTTTGACTCAATTATCATAGAAACTTGTAGCAAGATTGGGATCAGTGGGTCATTGATAGACTTTCATGCCTTCACTTAATTATCATTCTCAGAATGTATAATTTCAAATATATATATTTCTATTAGCAATTCTCCTTGTTCACTTGTTTGGTTTATTTTTCCATCATCCAGAAAGGTTCAAACAGTCTGAAATTGCTGAGCAATGTGGCAAGTATATTGTTGAAAGGCATAACTTTGTTAAGTTAAGAAGATCAGCTGTGCTCATTCAGAAAGCAGCAAGGATTTGGATGGGTCGAAGGCGATGGAAAGCAAGCAATAGAAATCATAATGCAACAATTCCTGATACTGCCAATGCAGCCACTGTTATTCAAAGATATTTTCGTGCCTGGTTAGCAAGGTCCAAATATGATGTTGCTCAAATAAGCAACTTTATTCATGTGTAAATGGTTTCTGTAATACACAGACAGAAGCAGCTATTGCAATTCAGCTTTATCGGAGATATTTTATTTTGAGCAGGTCTTCCTATCACCAGAATCTGGCTGCTACCAAAATACAGAGTCATTATCGAGGTTGGTCATTGAGAAAGAAATTTTTATGTCTGAAACAAGGAACAACAAGAATCCAAAATTATTTCCGATGTTTAAGGAGGTGGAGGGCTTGTGATCAACAAAGAGTTGCTACAAGATCAGCCATCATCATTCAGTGTCATCTACGTGGATGGATTATAAGAAGAGAAACTTCTAGGCGTAGACATCTCATTATATTACTTCAAGTAAAGTTTCTCCTTTCATTTTTATGAGAATCGTCATGTGAAATATTTCCTACCTTTACCTGCAATATATTTTTAGGAGAGTTTTTTCTCATTAAAGGTTGATACATTTCAAAATGATTATCTTTTTAACTTTGTGCTTTATTGTTGATTGCTTATGACTATTGTTTTTCAACTGGTTTTGGTTGTTTAAGGGTAAGTCTTGAATTTTCATATCGTGTGTAGTTTATTTAGTATTATAAACCAAACATCTGACATGTGCCAATTTCTCTCATCATCCTTGGTTCTCCAGACAATTCCTATCTCTTCTTTATACATGGGCAAGGCAAAATGTAATTTAAGATTTTATTTAAAGATCTAGAAGGGATGAAATGTTTGATTCTTGAAACCGAATGATTGCTCAACATTCTTACCGTTCATTGATTGGACAACATACAGTTGCTTCTAGGTGTTGTCCGATCACTGCTACTATGTTTAATGATCACTTGATAACTGGAAATCAACCTATGCAAATAATTATCATTGTTCTTTTTCTACTGAAATATTGGCTATTACTAGTCCTAATCTCTGACAAAATGGGACATTGGAGAAGGCTGTATTGTGATCCCAATTTTATCTACCTCTTTCCATGGGGTGGCATTTTATCTCATTTATTTGGTTAAAGTGAAAATTTCCCCAAGTATATTATTTTACTTCAATGAATGCAGAGATACTGTTGTGCTTGGCTGAAAAGGAAGAGCTTTCTGTTGCTAAAAGAAGCTGTAGTGAAGATTCAAACTGCTATTCGGTGTTTCAATAGTTGGAATGCACTTTGTAGTAAAAAAAGTGATGTGATTAGAGTTCAGCAATTTGTCCGGGGCCAAATTACTCGAAATAAGCTCTTAGGTATCTTGCCCATATTTTTTGTGAACACTAAACCTGCTTTTTTTCTTTGATAATTTTTTTTAATTGAAGTTGAATCAATTTTGGTTCTCTTAACATGAGCAAACTATGTTGTCTCTATTTCTAGGGACATTTCATTTTCAAGAAACTGCCACTTCATGCTCCAATTTCGAAAGCTCAATTGATTTAAGTCAGAGATTTGAATCGAAAACCATATTGTCTTCAGTTTTAAAGCTACAGCGGTGGTGGAGAAGTATTTTACAGCGGAAACAAAGAGCAAAATTCACAATTGTTATACAGTCACATGTTCGAGGTTGGTTTGGTAGGCAAAAGGCCATTAGGGACAGGAAACTTATTGTTGTCATTCAAGTAAGATTAACAGATCTCAAAGTCCTATGATCATGTTTAGCAGCATTCATTCAGATGTGTACCATGCTTAGTTTCAACAAGAGTGGACTACCTTTGTTGAGGTCTTTATTCAATATTACAAAAGCTGTTCAACATACTAGACCACTGAATATATTTTCCTTTATTTTATGTCTAATGTAAATGCAGTATAATGTATGAGGTCTGCTTTAATCTACTGTTTTCTTGGAAAGGTCTGTAACTTCTTTCATTATTTGCATTATGTTGGGTGTAAGGCTTGTTTAGCCTACCAGGCTATTGACTCATTTTGTTCATTTTCATGCATGGTTGGATGATATTTCCTCAACTGTTTATATCCTTAGCTCAAGTTAGTCTGTTCATGGTTTATCATATTGTAACTTATGCAGTCACACTGGAGAGGTTACCTTGTGCGGAAAGAGTCAAGAGGGCAGCTTTTAGATTTACGGTGTAGAATGCAAAATTCTGCTAAAAATGTGGATGACAGCATGCGTATTATTAACAGACTTAAGATGGCACTTGCAGAACTACAGAGCAAGAAAAGGGTTACTGGAATTCTTCATATTTGTGCAACTTTGGGTAAGAAATTCTCCTTATTTTGGGATTTCACTTGTCCTATTAGTGTAAATTTCTATGGAAATATTGTTACAAACAGCAGTATTTGTTTCCTCTGAGAGATCGTGTTCACCAATTGTTCACTTATTTCTTTGAGGAAGTCATCAACTCTTTGTTCTGAATCCTTGATAAACCATGCTAGGAGATTGAGGCCACAACTCGCTCAAAACAAAGTGGATTATGCTTATGGTATATTTGACGTGCAGGGTATCCTGCTGTGTGTGCTATAAGTTCCTTTTACTATGATGCTTTAATTAGGTCAGAGATGCTTGCCGTTTAGTAAAATAGACTCATTTTATAGTCTTTTGTCACGTGTTTCACAAAACAGCAAGCAACACTCTAATTAAAACTAATGTTTTGCTGCTAGCTAAAACTCTATAACTATGCGAAAAGAGTTTATTAGCAAGTTTAAGTGTTATGCTAAAGCCCCAAATCTTGATGTATCTACCATGTTCTATGTGCAATAAGCTTCAGTCATATAGTTTGAAGAATGAACTAGATGAATAAAAACTATTCTGAATCGTTGTGGACTCTATTATAATCACACCTCCTCACAGACCATGCCACACAACATTCCAAGAGATGTTGCGAGGAGCTTGTGGATGCTGGAGCGATTGACAAATTACTGAACCAGATCCGTTCTGTCAACAGAAGCATACCAGATCAGGAAGTCCTAAAGCATGCACTTTCCACTCTTCGGAACCTTACTTGCTATCCACATTTAACTGACGTGCTTATTAATGCGCATGGATCAGTAGAAATTATTCTTTGGGAGTTGCTAAGGTTTTTTCCCTCGTCATATTTACAGATTGAGAAACCAAGCATAAGTTTCCTTTGTACCACACCTGAACCGAGTCTCCTAATTACTTTCCAGGAACAAGGAAGAAGGATATTTCATTGCGTCAGAGATTCTGAAGAAAATCTGTTTGAGATATGAAGGTGTTAATGCAATGCACAAGTCGCCTGCTCTGCTGAAGAGGTTGCATAGTCTTGTAGAAGAACTAACGAGGAAGGCAGCCACTGAGAAGAGGTAAACAACAGCACTTGTAAATTGGAATGAGTTATGGTGAAAAATGAGCACATACCTTCAGATGACTGAGGAAAAATTATTTCTATCCTTGTGCAGGAATCCCCGAGCTGTGGCAGGGAGAGAAAACACAGAAAGACGATTGAAAGAGGCTACTGAACTGCTGAAGCTCATAACTGAAAGCTAACCATGGTGAGGATTCACAAATGCTTCTTTCTGATTAAGTGTGCTGAAGCTGCATGAACTTCAGCAATTTGGGTAAATTTCCGTGATTGCTGGCGCTCACTCTTTTGGGGTTGGGTTCGTGTGGTTGTCTTTGTTTGTAACCTGGTTTGCACTTAATTTCAACATTTTCTACGTGCTTTGGTGGGGCTTTTACCTTTATCTCAAAGGTGCACATGTTTTGGTGGAAAGCTGTCGAAGTTTCATGACAAAGGGTAACGCATTAATAGGGTGTACCGTTGCACTTTAGGTGACAGTTGCAAACGCTGTTTGGGTTGGATGCAAGATTAATGTACACAAAATGACAGGTTTTTTCGATTTTATATTTCTGCATATTCTGGTCTTTTTTGTTCAAATTTTCTTGTTTCTAAGTCTGTTTGGAAGTTACTGGAATTGAACTAGTGTCTTAATATCTAGTCCATTGCATCCTCATGCTTTTAGTTTTTATTCGTGCACCTTTCTCTTAAGGCCTGTAATCAAGTAATCTTTCAGTGTGTAGCTTCTTATATAACTTGATTTTCTTTCAACTTCAAAAGAACTGAATGAAGATCTATATTTAACTTACGAATATATAGCACTATGTTGTTATATGGCAATGGGTCGGGCCTAGGCTTGCCCAGGCCTAAGATGGTCACAACCTAAGTTTAGCTTGACTCGGCTCAATTATTTTAAAAACAAGAAAAATACAAAACGACTTTTCAGCAAAATGATGTCATTTTGCTTATAAGAGTTGAGCTTTAGGTTAAGTTCGGGCTCAAGCTTTGGTTTAAAATTTTTTGGTTTGAGGCTTGGTTAATTCGAGCTTGATTTGTTGATTTGTGGGTCTAGTTATCTCTAATTGTTGGTATCAATTAAGGTCAATTCTAATGTAAAGCACAAATAATTAATGAAATGGTATTTTGAAAGGAAGAAACAGAAGAAATTTCAGGGATGAAGCCAAGGGATTGTAAGAATTGTCATGATACCCTCCCTTTATTAAGCAGATTGAAATATATTTCAAAATTAAAATTAAATATTTTTTATCGTTAATCTTGCCTTTATACTTATTGATGGAGACTTACATAAATTGGGCTCATTTATGTCGAATAGAAGTATTTTATAAACTAAGGGGTCGTTTGGTTCTATTTCTATTTTTCTGTTATAGTTTTCAGTTTTTTGTTTCTATTTTTTTAAAATAAAGACCTGTTTAGTTGTTAATGTTAATATATTTATATTTTTATCATTGATAATAATTACATATTAGATAAAACTTAAAGATAAATTATTTTTTATATAAAATTTATTAAAAAATTACGAATAAAATTATGTTATTTTAATAAAATTAATAATTTAAAAATTTATATTTATTTAAAAATTTATATTTTAATTATTAAATCAAAATTTATTTGAATATTTATATATTTTAAATTTAATTATATTCATTAATAATTATTAAAATTTAATTACATATAATTTAATTATAAAACTTAAATAAATAAAATTATTCATAATTTTTATTGATAAATAATTTTAATTTATTAAATATATAATCTTGAATTAAATTATTCATAATTTTTATTAATAATCAAATAATATATATTTAAATGATAGTAAATCAGATTATTAAAAAAAACATAAACAGGAAGCAAAAATCACTTTTTATGGTTTTCATAATTTTTGAAAACTAGAAGAAACAGAAACTAAAAACTCAAACAAACATGTTTTTTTACTGAATTTAAAAACAAAAACAAAAAACCAAAAACAAAAATTGAAACGAACACCCCCAATTGACATGCAAATTTTGAGAAGGTTTAGTAATACGCAGTCTTATCCCAAACTAATAAAGAGGCAACTAAAATAGCAATCTAGCTTAATTATGTTTCTAGTTGTTTAAACCCTAATACTAGACTTGATATAGTTATGATATTCTTTCTTTTTAGTTAATTTTTATATATTTATAAAATTTACCATAAAATTATGCAACATGGATAATTATGATTGGAGGCAGATAAATAATTTTTTAAAATATTTTTTAGGAACATTTAGAGCTGAATTTCACATCCCTTTTAATGAAGAATTAAGGATAGAAGAAAGCTGCCCACATTCAAGACAGAGGTTTTCTAATGACAATTATTGCAACTTTCTAATTGGAGAGCAGTCCAAATCAAACTCTATAATCACATAACAACCACAAAAGGACTAATTAAGATAGATTTTTTCAACACAAGTACCCTTCCAATGTAGGGTCACGATTATGTTCCTAGTCGCATAATTTAATCATAACATATCTTTCATTCTTAATTAGTGCAGCAATCATAGAATATACTAATATTTGTTAGATCCACTCTTAAAATAAACCATGTCTTCTAAGTATACTATACGTACGTTTTAGGACATATTATATAATATCAACAAAAGCCAGACTTCCGAGACTTTAGTACCAACTTCTCGTGATTTGTCATTGGCTTCCTTTCATTTTCCTCTTTATATAAAACAGCAATAATTCGTATTGGGAAAGACATATTAGCGGTAATTATGTTCTTGATCATTTCAAGTGGGACCAACTTGATGATCTGACCCAATAATTTAATAGTTAACGGCAGAATGATGAAACTATTAATCAACAATAAAAACTTGAGTTAAAGTTCGTCGTGTTATGCTTGCTGTTCAAGACAATCATTCCTCCTCTTTTCTGTTAGCATGCAATTGAACTCTCTCCATCATTGCCAAGTCACATTGATTATTCTTTAGTTTGCAATCCTTTTTCTATATTATTACGTCAGTGTTTTTTCAAATGAAATCACTTGTTGTATAATTGTGTGCCAATACTGTTTCATTGCATCTGGTCCATATATTTTTGTGAATTTCATATAAATGTATGAACCAGATATAATGGAACAGCACTAACACAACAATTATAGAATAGGTAATCTGTTCCCGTGTTTTTTTATATAAAAAACTTCAAAGAGAGGGAACAAAATTAAATAAATAACTAGTTATGTCAGCCTCTTGACAGGGAAGAGGAGGAAGTACATTATTACTAATTATTATATTTCAACTATCCTTCCAAATATATTCTTTTTTTTTCTTAAAGAACTTATAATCGTCAGCATGAAAATGCCATATCGTATAACTGTTTATTATATGTTATAATTTACAAATTACAAATTACAAATTTTGATTAAAAATTTTAGTAATTTAATAGCTCAAATTTAAAGAATAAATATAATAAAATTATGTTTCAATCTATGACAAGAATTCAATAATTCAATGATAAACGCTTGCATCCATGATAATTTCCCCAACTTATCATAACCATATATGATAATCACATTATTTTTAGTGCATGTTTAGTTGAGTTTTTAGAGGGTGAATGAACACTTTTTTCCACCGCAAAAGTTTTTTTCAAGAAAAATGAGTGTTTAGCTGTAAGAAGAAAAAATATATTTTTTAGTAGATATAACTTTTTTGGCAGCTAAAATACAATTTTTTAAGAAGTTTAAATTTAGAGCTTTTAAAAAAAGCACTTTTTCAGTAGATTTTTCAGGTTAATTAGTGAACCTCTTTTGTCCTTATGTTTTACACATAATTTTCACAATACCTACAAACTCATCTTCACGTTTTTTTCGGAAATTATATAATATTATTTGGCTTATTTACATGTTTTAATATTTATTTTTATATTAGTTTTACTTATGTTATAATCCATATAAAAGATTTGGTTAGATATATTTTCATTTATGTTTCATATGGTTTAAAATTATATAATAATTAATATATTGTGCTTTGCATATTGTTTAATATACTTTAAATAATATTTGGTTGGGTCGGTCATGCTGGACCCAGGCCTAGACGTAAAATTGCATGTAGGCCGATCGGCCCATTCAAAAACGATGACCTAAACCTAGCAGAAATTTTTTATATAAGTTATTAGCTCACCTTGAAACAGGTACGATATTAGAACTCTGATTTTCTCTGTTCTTAGCCAACCAAACCCTCACAAAAAGAATGACATGAGCGTCGGAGGGGCCTACCGGGAATCAACCCCCGGCGTGCCTTTATTTGTTTTGCAGGTGTTCTTTAGCTAAAGTCAGTTAGAATCATGGATCCAAGCAACAACGTCTAGCCCCATCAAGTTCAGGCAGAACCAGTTGGCGCCCACCATGGGGCCCGGCGTCAGGGCACCACGTCTAGAAATACTCAGATCAGTTAGGCGGCGGCAGCCAATCCTGACATAGCCGCCGTCACAGTACTCGCATTGCAGCGAATGGGCTTGCGATTACCCGCTACCCTTTCATTGACGCACCCGGATCCCCAGGTCCGTCCTTCACCTAACACCCAAAATCCTAGCGCAGATGAGCTACCGCCGAATAACCACACACAATCTTCACGCCCGGATGATCAACCAAAACCTCAAAATTGGGATCAAGAAGCGTAGAGCGCAGTTCGGGAGGATAACGCAGGAAACACTTCACACCCTCACACTCAACACAACCTAAACACAAACCCTCCTGCACCACAACAAACCGCCCTCACCCACAGATAAATAGAGGAAGCGGCCGATCTATTGATAAACCAAATCTTACAGTCTCAGCAGGAATAGCAATAAACCCCCGCTCGGCAGATTGTTGTGATGGTCAATCGGTACTCTGCTGAAGCCCTAGAAAAAATCGTGGACGATCGAATCAATATAGCCATGAATTCCCGTCCTAATCGATCGTCAACACAGTACAGCTCTCCCTTCATCCCGAAGATCCTGGATAGCCTCCTAGCGATCGGTACTAAGATACCAACGCCTAAAAAATATACTAGAAAGACTGATCCCCTCGACTATCTGCAACACTTTCAATCGATGATGAACCTACATTGTGTCCCTGACGCCATTCAATGTAAAGCCTTCTGCATAGCTTTTCAAGAAGGAGCCCGAAGATGATTCAACAGCTTACCCCCGTGTTGCATAACCAATTTTGAGGATTTTAAGCTACTATTCCTCAACCAGTTTGCTACTAGTAAATGGCCTCAGAAGACTGCTTTGGAAGTGATGCAGTTGACCCAAGGACGGAACGAAAGTTTGCAGGAGTTCATCACTCGGTTCAACAATGAAGCTGTCGAAGTCCCTGACCTCACCTGCTCGTCCATGTTGGCCGCCCTTATGAGCAACACGAGGGATGAAGAATTCAAGAAGTTATTGGCCCTCGATCAGCCCAAGTCTATTCAAGAGATAAGAAATCGGGCGGATAAATATATCCAGCTAGAGGAAGTGTTGAAAAATACAAAACGTAGAGTGGATGACCGCTGGCCGAGCGGCAGAACAGATGATTCACACAAGTGACAGAAGGATCAGTCTAGTTGGAGAAACCCGATCGACCGACAGGATCAACGACGAGAATCCTTCACCCTGCTCAATAGGCGATATGCGGAAGTATTGGAGATCATGAGAGCTGAAGGGGAACCCCTCCGAGAACCTAGCAAGTTGAAAACTCCCCTTAACAAAAGGGATCCTGATTTATATTGTCATTTCCACAGAGATGTAGGTCATGACACGGAGGATTGTTGGGACTTAAAGCGAGAAATCGAATTCCTTATCCAAAGGGGAAGGCTAGGTAGATTTTTGAAGTACAAAAAAATGCCGGTCCAGATAATGAGGGTAGGAGCGGTTGGTCTGATAACTGGCGCAAGCATTGGAAGCAGAATGACACGAACAATGGAGTGAGGCAGAACTGGAATACGGATAACCGACATGACACGAGAGGACAATCCAGAGGAAGAGTCGACAGAAATGTCAGACAACAGGATGACCGATCGGTTAGGGTTATTAACATGATCTTTGGTGGTAGTGCAGTAGGAGGGTCCACCGTCAAAGGAAGAAAGCGGTATGCCAGGCAGGTCGTTGAAGACTTGTCAGTAAAGAAAAAGAAGCAAAACGATGGGGTGATCACGTTTGACGAATCTGATTTGGATGGTGTTAGCTATCCTCATGATGATGCACTAGTGGTTACCTTAAACATGGACGGTAGCGAAGTGAAACGGGTAATGATTAACACAGGCAGCTTGGTCGACTTATTATACTACAATACTTTTAAGCAGGTGGAGATTCCAGAGGAGCGGCTACTGTCAATAGAGGGACCCATCAAAGGGGTAACAGAAGCATCAGCCTACCCATTTGCCCGACTCCTCTTAAACGTAAAATTCGGACAAAAGCCATGTCAAGTAGAGAAGAATGTTGAATTCTTAGTCGTGAGGTTTGTAGGAGCATATAACGCAATAATTGGAAGAGCCACCCAAATCGCCCTCAGAGCAGTCGTCTCAACCTACTATCAAGCAATGAAATTCCCAACACCTCACGGAATTGGTACTGTCAACGGTCAGCAAAGAATCGCTAGGGAGTGCTACTTGACAGAAACAAGAACCTTTGAGGGAGCGGTAGTTTTGACAAGTTCTCTTGACGTGAGAGCCGACAAAGAAACTGAGAGAATGAACCCTGTAGAATAAATGCAGCAGATCACATGGGATGAAAAAGGCCGATCCAAATTCACAAATTTTGACCGAGCGACATAAAGATCGGTGGTTATGTCCTCTTACATCCTGTGCGACACGAACGACAATATTCTACTGAGACCTTGGAATTCTTAAAACCTGAAGACGTTTTACCAATAGATAAGCTTTACTTTATTTATTTCTTTGTCTTGTATTTTATTATTGCTCATGCACTTATACATGTAGCCAGTGGGTACCTTTTCCCTGGCCTTGCCAATCAGGTTCTTTAATGACCCACGCTTTTATCATCATCAATAAAGGGGTTTCAAACTTCTCGGCAAGAAAAGTCTCATTAATTTGGGCTAAAGGGAGAATATTCCACCAACTAACTGTCATCGACATCGCTCGGCCAGGTTGCCAAGACGAGATCCATGGAACCAGGCGATGCCAAGAACCAAAATCTTGGATCGCTTGGCCAGGTTGCCAAGACGAAATCCTTGGAACCAGGTGATGCCAAGAACCAAAATCTTGAATCGCTCAGCCTCGACATCGTTCGACTAGGTTGCCAAGACGAGATCCTTGGAACCAGGCGATGCCAAGAACCAAAATCTTGGATCGCTCGGCCTCGACATCGTTCAACTAGGTTGCCAAGACGAGATCCTTGAAACCAGGCGATGCCAAGAACTAAAATCTTGGATCACTCGGCCTTGACGTTGCTCGGCCAGGTTTCCAAGAGTAGATCCTTGAAACCAGGCGATGCTAAGAACCAAAATCTTGGATCGCTCGGCCTCGACATCACTTGGCCAGGTTACCAAGACGAGATCTTTGGAACCAAGCGATGTCAAGAACCAAAATCTTGGATCACTTGGCCTCGACATCGCTCAGTCAGGTTGCCAAGACGAGATCCTTGGAACCAGGCGATGCCAAGAACTAAAATCTTGGATCGCTCGGCCTCGACATCGCTCGACCAGGTTGCCAAGACGAGATCCTTGGAACCAGGTGATGCCAAGAACCAAAATCTTGAATCGCTCGACCTCGACATCGTTCGGCTAGGCTGCCAAGACCAGATCTTGGAACCAAGCGATCCCAAGAGCCAAAATCTTTGATCGCTCGGCCTCAACATCGTTCGGCCAGGCTCTCTCGCTTCGGTCGACTAGGGTTCTCTCAAAACCTTACGATCGATCGACGCGTATAGAACGCACTCGTTCGCTGCCTGTCATTTGTAAAGGCAGTCCCGTACACGACACTAATGACAATCTAAGCTTAATTCATAAAATAAACAAGACAATGGAAGACAAAAATAAGGTTTTATTTCATCATAAATTTATTCTGGTCACAAGCCCGACCAGATGAGCTTTGAAGGAAGAGAAAAGTTCAGATTCATCCCTCGGTAGGAGGGGAAGAGCCAAAAACCAGATCGATAGAAGTAGCCTCGGAGGGCGGCAAAGTAGCCGAGACAGGATCAGGGTCTGTGGGAAGAACGGGAGAGACATCCCCATAAATCTCTTCATCCGAACTGAGGTCCAACAGCTCATCCGACAATTTCTCTTTTTCTTGCTCAGTAATCTCCTTTACCTCCTCGAGAGAAAGGCTGAGGTCTGAGGGAAGCATTGGTTCGGCATAATCTTCTAATGAAGGGCGATCCGACCCATCAGGGACGCAAACATTGTGGCAATTCTTCAGGATGGAAAGAGCCAAGTCACAAGCAAATTCTTTGCACTCCTCGTGTAAGAATCGCTCTCTTCATCGCTTGATCGCCTCAATCCTCTGCTCTTTGATGGAGCCTTGTAACTCTATCAGTTTATTCTCAGCCCTCAATTTATTTATCACCGCTTCATGGCAATCATGGAAGACTTTCATACGGAGCTCCTCTTCTAGTTTTGCCTTAGAATTGGCATCGAGCACTGCTCCCCTCACGCCCTCATTGCTGAGCTGCAACGCTCGGCATTCTTTCTCCAGCTCGTCCTTGGAAGCGACCACTCTGCTCTTCTCCTCCTTCCCCCGAAGCAAGTTGAGCTCTCAAAACTCTCCTATCTTCTTCCCAAAATTTCTTCTCCTCCTCCAAAGAAGAAAGCTGAACTCGCACCACGTCCTTCTCCTCCTTCGCCTCCAATAGTTCAGCCCCCAGAGTCTTGACCTGTACAAGAAGAGCCTGAATCTCCCGGTCTATCACCTCGGTCACTTCGTTGAACTTCTCGAGACGTTCATGCACCCCAACGGCGAACATCAAATCCCTTGCACAGCCGCGAACGAGACTGGCCACCAGCTCCTGGTCGTTTAATGTCTCCATAAACTTTTTTGTCCTGAGGAGGGACAACTTTCCGAGCGATGTGAAGAGCCACATCGATGTCCCTCAGCGATGCAGTCTTATCCAGACTGATCGCTAGCTCCCACTTCTCGGCGCTCGCCGCTCGCTCCTTCCTCTTGCCCTTATCCGATCGGGCAATATGCTCTTCCCCCTTCTCTTTCTCCTTGCCTTGGTCTGATTGGCAGGGCGGTCGGTCGAGAACCCGAACGGTCTTTTTCCTCTTGAGGGATCGTTCCACCTCCTCCTATTCTTCCTCCATGATCACGCAGTCCCCACCTGCCGATCGGGTCATCATTGTGGGCTGATCGAGAACAACCTCCAGAACGAGCGCTGTAGACGACTCAGGAACAGTTGGCTGAGCGACATCCGCGCTGGCCTCAACAGTTGGCTGAGCGACATCCCCACTGGCCTCCCCCTTCCTGCCTTGCTCTTTTGTCTTTGAAGAAGGCCTAGCAACTTTGCGCTGGCCTTTAGTGGAGCTGGAGGACCCGGCGAAATCCTTGAGCTTTGCAATGTCTGCGCAAGTATAGAAACAGGTTAGAAACCGAAACCAATACTTATGAAGATAGCAAGAAATTAAACTACAAGGAGTCAACCAGGAGGGGCAGTTTCTCCTTCTAGCCCGCTAATCCGAGGTGGGGGATCAATCAAAAACACATCGACCGATGCCCCTCCACGATACCCCCATATAAGGTGGTCAAAATCGTACCGACCGAGTGCCTTTCTTAGATCGATCACCCCCCACTCCTCCCTAGTCAAGGACACAGTTGAAACGTCATTCCATATCTCGGCCAGAAGATATCTCCACTGCTTGGATTCAAAGGAAGATCCCAGGGGCCTCACAAAGAAGTACTTTATCCTACAAGCTTGGACCTTAGAAGCTGTTCTAGCAGGACGATAGCGCGCATCTCTATACTGGAGATGAGGAATCCCGACCCCGGCACTTGAACTCTGGTTCATTCTCAAAAAATGGTGCAGAATATTGACCGATAGGGGACACCCGAAATGGTGGCATAGCAGGGCCAGACCGTTAATAAATCTCCATCCGTACGAAGGAAGTTGGCTCGGTCTCAATTTGTAGGTGCAGCATACCTTATCGATGATTGGGGCATACGGAAGCTTCATACAACCGACCGAGAAAAAGTCGTCAGAAATAACAAAATACCCTCCCAAATTGCTATGAATCTGCTCGTTCTCAGAGGCCAGTCTGGGTCCCCAGGATGCAGGGATATTATTTTTGATGACCGATCGGTTCAACTCCTTCTCGGTCATCGTTGATGGGTAGCACGGCGGCGCTTCAACGACCGACGCATCTTTCCGAACACTCGCCGCAACTCCCTCATCTGGCCTTACCTCTGACACTTCCATCACTCCCGCCGTTATTTCAAACGGCCCGACTATTTGCAAGGCACTTTCGGCGGTTTCACCCCTAGGACTAACTGTTGGCCCCCGAAATTCTTATTGAGGAATTAAGCATGATTTACATGACTTATGAGGTTTGATGGATTAATTTTTGGAGCTAAGTATTTGTGTCAAGG
>JANKOE010000002.1:53632175-53643189 GCA_026284465.1 Erythroxylum citrifolium | reverse complement strand
CACTTAAGAGAAATTTTGCCCAATGAATGTTCATTAATAATTATAATTTTTGTCGAGGATCCATAATAGCATGGTAACATCGGTGATCGAAACCAAGGTATTTTTCCCATTGACTTTTCAGGCTTAATTATTATTTCAATTTTCAATTTTCCTTTTTGATTTTCATTATTATTTCAGTAAGTAACAAAAACCGCCTTTTATTATTTGTGCCGTTTGAATTTGTAATTTCCATAATCATAAAATTCTTCGTGGGAACGATATCCGCTTACCGCTACTACATTAATTTGTTTTAACTGAAGTGATTTCTTTTATATTTGGTTGCAGGCGATAACATCACCAAATTTTGGCGCCGTTGCTGGGGATCGAACCCGGGTCACCCGCATGATAGGCGAAAACACTCACCACTATACTATCTAAAAATTTTGTCTAGGAACCCTATTGCATTTAAAGAACTTATAATGAAATCCCAACCGAGTGAGTTAAATGCTTTAACAAAATCTAATTTTAAGGCATAGCTTTTAATAGATAGAACGTTTAGAATTGTAACTATTAAATAATTCTTTAGCTAGTATAATTTAATAATTCTTGAGCTAGTATGATGTAGTCTCCTATACATCTTCTATGGATAAAAGCAGCTTGACATGGGCTAATCAATTCTACTAGGTACTGTTAAGTAAGTTTTATATCTAATAATAATGCTCAATACCTATAAGTAAGTGTAGCGTATCTTGTTGTATCGAAAGGTATCGTTCCTACGAGGATTATGCAATAGCTAACAATCTAAACATAACTTTGTCCAAGGTAATACGAAATTCAGTTGAATAAAAATAAATAGCATAAAGTAAAACAAATAAATAAACAAATAAAGTAACCAATAAAATAGTTGAGCTACCAATAAAATGGAGATTGATCAAGATTGAATATTTAAGAACTATTCTTTCACTATTTTGTTCCTTTAGTCTTGTTGATTTAATTTATATGTTTAATCTTATATTTTCTTAGGTATTGATTACTTTCTTTCAATACTAATCAATTAACTAATTGAATTCAAAATTTCATGATTTGCACCCTCTCAATTCACAAAACTTTTTCCTAATGTTTTCAATTAGATATGAAGCTATCTAATAGATAATTGCGTTCTCAAGCAAGATCTCTCTTTGAATGATTGCTAATTTAATAAATGTGGGACTATTAAATTGTCAACTCTCGTTGCACAATCTAATATAATTACTTTTGACTCACTCACTCGATTTATTGTCAAGTATAAGCATGCATAATTATCACAAACATCCAATACATATTGAAATCAACAAGAAATAAATTCAAAAAATAAATCCATAATAATTTCTAACAGGGATTTAGAAACACATACGCATGATAAACATCATGAAATCATATTACATATTAAGGATAACGAAAGAAACTAAAAGGAAAAGTGAAAAATATGTTTAACTCCCTGGTCTAGAATGCTCGAATTTTCTGGATGTGCTTCTTGATCTCTCCACTTTGATTTAATTACTGCTGCATTTTATGGTGTGTTTCACATCCTTAAATAGTTCTTGAGGATTTTAAGGTTCTTTATAGGGATTCTCCACTTAATTTGGTTCAAAAAATAACCCCAAAATCGTGTACTGGACCGTGTATAACTCAAAATCTCCATAATTCATTATTTTGCATGGGCTTAGAGACTTCCACAACTGTGTATCCCTTATTTGCTTCAAATCTTTGTTGTTTTTTAAATTTCTAATTTCTAACACTCATAAATAAATCAAACACCTCATGAAATATAAAATTAAGATCCAAGTCTTGTTCTAGACCAAACAAACATTTAGAATACATACAAGCATTAATAATAACATAATTCTAAGCCTATGCATACGATAATTGCCTAATAAACACTTAAAAACACAGTAAAACACTTGTAAAAACATAATATAATTCACACTTATCAAGTACTTCCTCATTTTGTTAGCTAACATCTTTGAGATTACTTTATGGATGAAATTACGACATACTATGGGCTTGTAATAATTTAGTGAGCTTGTATTGGGGGTTTTTTAGAACTAAGGAAATGTATGTCTTGTTTATTTCAGTTAGCAATTTACAAGTATCAAAGAATTCCTACATTAAATTTATCACCATTCCACAAGTTCTATCCCATATGTTTTGATAAAATTTGGCATTAAGCCTATCAGACCCATGGACCTTATCAAGGTGTAAAGAGAATAAAATATTTTTGATCTCGTCTTTTATAGCCTCTTTTGTCATATCTAAAGACTAGTGACTAGGAAAAAAAACCCTCACGAAAAGTTTTCAATTCTTTAGGGAGAGGTAAGTAACATATTTAGTACCCAAAAGCTTTTTGTAATGAACATAAGCAAACTCTTTAAGCCTTTTTTGACCATAAATGGTGTTTCCTTTACTCCAAGAGATTTTCTGAGTTCCCTTTTCTCTTTAATCCTTCTTGCTAGGCAAGATTGCTCCTAGTACTTTCAAGATCCTTTAATAAATTTTTAATTTACAATCTAACTTGAAAAGTTAAATCTATCAAGAGATGCTAAAAGCTTAAAAATCGAAAATGAAAGCCAATATATTGTGACTTTTGTGGGAATAACATTAAAAATAGGGGATTATAAAGAACATCAATTTTGGGTCAATGTCATTAGCGTCAATACCTCTCTCAAAGGAACAAAGAGGAAAAATGAATTATATTAGTATATGCATAATGGGAAACATATATAGACCCAAACATATGTTCTTGTCAAAATTTCCAATGTGATCTACACGAATTATAAATATGAAACACGAATTTAAAAAAAAGTTTCAATCAATGTCTAAACGAGATATAGTGTAAACGTAAAAGAGAATTATGAAAGCTAACAATAGAAAATAACATGTTACTGTCATATGAGTCCTAACACATTTAAATAGCATTGGACACAATGTGTTGTTAGAACAAGAGCTATTTAGGGGGTACCTAAAAGAAACAGCCCAAGAAATAAATGTTGTTAAGATTGATTTTCACAATGCCTAAGATTCCCTTATTTGGGATTTCATACATCAGGTGTTTAAGGATTTTTTGGGTTTCCTAAAAATTTAAGGCGTTAGATTAGACTATGCATAACTAGTTGCATCTTCAATAGGGAGCCTACAACCTTATTCGTCCATTTACTTCTTCACCATCTGCATGAAAGTTTTTACAAGGATGGTGAGGCATATAATAAAGTTAACCCAAAGTTTAAGTTTCATAACAAGTGTAAGAAGTTGGAAATCTTTAGCTTATCCTTTATGAATGACCTAATACCTTTCTCAAGAGGCCATAATGTGTTAGTGAATTTGCTAATGACATTTAACATATTATTCCAAGAGCTTTCATGATTGGAGATTAATAAGAGTAAAAGCCAACCATTCCTATTATCAAGTGTATAATACTTTACTATAAGGCTAACCAGTATCGTGGGAATTTAAGAAATGCAACCTTCCTTCATCTACCTAGGCTTGCCTATTGTAGCTAAAAGACTACATTTTAGGGACTGCAACCTTTGGGTGGAAAAAGTGCAGAAAAGGTTAGGAGGTTAGCGTAATATAAACTTATCTCTAGCTAGTAAGTTACAACTCATCAAGTTAATACTAAGCTTACTTCACATATACTAAGCTTCCCATTTTGTTCCATTCAAAAGGATAACTAAGAAGATATAAATTTTTTCGAGGCAATTCTTATGGGTTAGAAACAAGGAAGGAAGCGTCATGAAAAAATGTTAATTGGGGTGAAGTGTGATAATTATTAGATAAGGTGAGATTAAGAATCACTTCCATCAGAATAAGCAACAAAGCAATTTTAGAAAAAAAGGCATTAGATGCTTTTGGACAATAAAATCTCTCTATAAAGAAGGTGGATATAGGTCTATTGGTTGAATGGTGGAAGCATATATGAGTTAAAAGGAAAATATACCATGTCTTGTACTAAAAAAATGTGCTAAGATTGAGGAGTCAGATTGCTTAAAATGTAAGATATGCAATGGTGAGTATGCTTTACTCTTATTTAACAATTGGAGCAAGGAGGGACAACTGACACAATCCTAGATCAAGACATAATCCTGAGTGATAGTCCCCTAAGAGAAAGTTGAAGAATCGATAAGGTTTAATGAATAGAGTAACTATCCTCTAGGGGATCAAAGGATATTACACGTCTATAACCCAAATTAACATAAGGAGGACACATATGAATGGCTAGAATACTCTTCAAGAGTGTTTACTAACAGGTCGTATCGAAAAAGAATAAGAAGTAGGGGTAAAAAGAAAATATGGGCAATAGTGGTTTGGAGTAGGAACATTCAACCTTAGGTGTCTTTCTACTTATGTTTAGTAACTTAGAACATGCTTCTAGATTACCACATTTTCATAAAATTAACAAATGCAAATTGTGTGAGGAGGAGTCTGAGTCAATTGAGCATATGTTCTTCAAATGTAAAGAGGCTTTGATCATATAGAGAAGTTTAGGATTTTTGGAGTATAGATAAATCAGAATTAAACTTTAAAGATATATTGTCCTAGCTATAGAATAATCACACAGGTTCTAGATTAAATGAGTAAAAATGGAGATAGCTCTTTAGCTCATGAATGTTCAAAGTGTGGAAGGAGAGAAATATAAGAGTTTTAAAAGATTCTATGAAACTTTTCTGTGGGAACTTAAACAATGGATCTAATAATAGTTGCTTAATATAAATGACATAGATAGCTGGGGATGGCTCAATTCTAGGGTATGAAACTAATGCAAGAGTATATTGTCAAATTAAAAAGAGTAAATTAGAGATAAAAGGAGGTGTAGGGAAATACAAAGTCATAGGAACTAGATAATTAGTGCTAGTTTAAGGAGTAAATAAAGAACAAGAATCTACATGCAAGAAGAAAACAAGGAACTCAAGTTATAACTATGAAAGTACTATTAGCTCAAGGTTTATGATTAACGATTTGATGATAACTGTATAATATTTCAAAATTTAAATTAGATTTATTTCTTTGTATAGGTATCAGTATATTTCTTAAAAGGAAATAAAATCATGGAATAAATGCTTTCTTTCTGGCAAGCACTTCTTTTATGAACTTACCTTATTTAGTTTACAATTCTGAAAGCATCCTGCTAATCCTATATTTTTTCTCGACAATAAATTCTGAGATATTTCTATATTTTTTTCTTTAAGGTTGAATATAAAAGATTCCGACAAAGATGATATCGAAGATATAAAGTCAACCTAGAACAAAAATGACATAATGACTAGTTGAAGGAAATGCCTACTTAAGGAAGATACATAGACATAGAAAAATCAAGGAAACCAAATTTTCAATATACATTCACAGCATTAGTACTTGTGAAAGTCATATCATTATCAAATCTCTTGTGTTTTAAAAAGTGAAATTTTTTTTGACAGAGTGATCATGGAAGCTCATATTGAGCAAATTATTTTGTCATTCGTTAAGAACTTGTAGAGGCTAGACAAATACTACTAATGTGGAAGGTTGAAGAATCTTGATAAATATTTACTTGTGAACTTGAAGAGGCTCGTCAAATTACTACTTAAATTTAATAGTGAAATGATCAAATTGAATACTTAGGGATTGGATATATATAGGCTTGAGTTATAAGTCAAACCAGTATAAATCGATAGTGTCATTTTTTCTCTCCTCTTAACTTTTAAATTTTCTTATTATATTGTTTGCATTTTCATTTTGCAAGAGAGGCTCCTTCACTTTTAAAATAGGCTCCTTCTATTTTTTAACTTCGCAAGAGGTTCCTTTTAGTTTAACAGGCTCCTTCTGTTTCTTAAATTGCTTTAACAGAATTTATTGTTTAACAGGCTCCTGGCGTTTAAAAGGCTTTATTATCTGACAAATTGTTATTTCTTTTAACTGGGATCTGTCTATTATACGAATTGAAAGTACTTAAAAAATTTTAGTCAAACATAATTCACCCCCTCTTACGTATGCTTGTTTTATCAAGTACTTGGGCTGAAATACAACTTGCAAAAAAGAAGAGAGACTATAAGAAGAAAGGTAAGCTGGAAGCAGCTGCAATGCGAAAGAAAAGTGGAGCAAGTGACAGTACGTGGGCAATATACAACCTAAATTTTGGATACTTGCCTATGGTGTGGGTCATAAGGTTATTTTGTAAGTCAAGTGGCTTATAAAGGTAATGCAAAGACCTCTTGTCTAATCCTTTGAAATAACATTATATTTTACTGTATTCATTTATTTTAATGAATATATTTCAATTCTCAAAAAATATTCATGATTAGTAATGAACCTAGTAAGTTTTCCTAAATTTATGATTTTGTCTACTTTTCGAGATCTTAAAAGGTGTGAAATTACATGAGAACTCTTGAATATTAATGAAAATATAAAGGATAGATAAATCTAGTTCCTTAAAAAAAACCATCTATAGCAAAAAGAAAGGGTTGATTCGTATCGTTTTGGCTTAATTTTGATTATTCTATTTTCTTTTATTAAGAATATCGAGTTGAGTCCTTCTTTTACTCTTATTGACTATGAGTAACATACAAGTTTTATTTGTACATTTTTCACGGTAGGAGAAATTTATCCATCTATTGCTAAATATTAATGGCATTAGTATATATATACATGATAACTTTTTAGGAATTTGTATAGTCTTTTTTCTTTCATTTCTCTTAAATTATTAATGAATCGAACAAATTAAGCTATAAATAGTATAAAAAATCAATCCATTATTCCATATCTTATACCAAAAATTCAAAATGAGACAACCCCTAGATAAAAGGAAATTTTTTTTGATATTTTTGCCAATTAAAACATTTCATTGATTACTTGTTATTGATTACAGCTAATTATCACAAGAAATGAAAAGGCAGTCAAAACATAACAGTTATAGTATGTTAAAGCAAGATCCAAATCCTGCTTGCGTAAGCTGTCATGTCCTTTTGCTCTATCTAAATCAATAGCCTAACCCTATGAATCAATACGAGACCATCCTTGCTTTCTTCTGTTTTTCCCCGTCTCATTTCGGCATAATAAATTAGCCCCAAAGACAACCATTTGCATGTGATTGGTACGCTACTCCAAAATTTGGCAACTCAAATAACTTCGTACTGCATTAGGTTGACTGTCCTCTACGTGATAGCTTGATCATATCAAGTGGGGTAGCTTGTAACGTTTGAGTCTAGATTTTTTGTCCAGTTTTACTTTGTCTTATTCTGTCTTATGAAATCTCAGTCATTTATTATGCGGGACCTATGCGAATCTTATGCAGGCCCCACATAAATAAATGACTGAGATTTATTGGATATAATAAAACAATAATAATAATAGATAGAAGATCAAAATTGGAGATAGCTCCAACACCCAACACTACACTTTTCTTTTCCCTTCATCTTCTTATAAATATGCCATCCTCAGCTACACTTCACTTCAATTTATTATTACTTCTATATTGTTCTCAGGGAGCTCTTTCAAAGCCCTCTGAGCCTTATCAGATAAAGTGTGGCTTGGATAAAAATGGCTCAAGTGACGAGACGTTATGATTACTCCAAACTGGATAGCGAAGACCCAGATGATGAGTCAAGTCATCGACGAGCTCAGTTCTTGATCTACAAAACACTAAAAGCCGCGGATTCTCGAAGAGGGCCATGGTTCCTGAGGATCAAACTATGCAGGTTCAAGATCAGGGTTGGGAGGAAATTAAGGAAGTTGAAGAAAAGGTTGTTCTTAAATATATCTGCAGCGAGAGTCAGAATGATGTATAAACAAGTTACTATCCAGTGGAAGAGGTTGATTGGCAATGGAGAACTCATTGCTGGTCTTCCTGCATTTTTACCTTGAAGCTCACAGGATTGTATTTTTCTTTTAATTTTTTGTTTCTCATCTATGTTCACTTGTTAAGGATATTGATAATACCTATGCTGTTATGTTGATAAATTCCAGAAGCCAGTATCTATACCGTGCTCAAACATGATCTTTGGTTTTCTACTAAGCAGGAGCAAGAATTATGGTTTAAAAATGGCAATTTGTAGTTTTGGGAAATGGCTCCATAATCACTGTAGTAGCAATCCTCATTACACCAATTAGAATCGTCATTTCATTATGCGTTACAATCCTCATATTGCTCACAGCTCCCTTTGCGCTGGAGAATGCAGAGAGTATTAGATTTAGACAATTGGAAACAAAGGATGCATGTATGATATGCTTTGTTTCTCTACAGATCGGGCGAGTTTTAAACCAGTGTCCTGGGTTACTCTAGTAGCAAACCATATTTGGCTCAACAATGTTCACTGGTTGCCGGGACAAAACACATTTAGAAGATCCAGGTGGGGTAAAGTAATCTCAGTAGCCACTAGTCAACCTTTGTTTCCTGTCGTGCCGTACTGTCCTTTCTGTCCTTGTCTTCTATCTGTGGATTGGTCTGGCATTAAACGACCGTCCCATATGGCCCAGCTGGCAAATTAATTGATGAAAACTAGTTTAGGGAACATGATATTCTTACTCTTTGGATTCCGATTCTGAGATCTACAATAAATGGGTTTGATTTGGTTTTCTCAATATACGTCACTTTTGGTTAATCAGTTCTTACGTCTGTTTTAAAATTCGGACCGGATCGGCCGGTTCGATCGGTTCAATCGGTAATTGATCAGCTATTTGGTCCAGATGACCCCTAAAAATTAGTCTTCAATTGAACTAGTGCGAATCGGTAAGAACCGATCAATTGACCGATTAAATCGAAACTGGTCGAACCGGTTAGTCACTGGTTTAATAAATTTTTTTATTTTTTTATTTTCCTTTTTTCTTTCATGTATTTTTTAATTCTTTCAAAAGTAAAACCCATGTGTTCTATAGAAATCTAACAGATGTATAGAAATTTATATTATTTGGTATATTTTTCTATTTTTTAATATTACTAATATTATATATAATTATTGTGTAATTATGAAGTCACACCGATTCGACCGGTGGTTGAACCGGTCGAACCGGTGACCAATAAGACCTCCGATTCGATGTCCGGTCCGAATTTCAAAACCTTGCTTGAATTAATACACATTGATATATGTGGTTCATTTCATACTGTGGTCCATTTCATACTCCATCTTAGGGTGGTAAAAAGTATTTTATCACCTTTATTAATTACTATTCACGTTATTATTATCTCTATATACTGCATGAAAAGTCACAATTAATAGACATTCTTGAGGTGTTCTTTAACGAGATAGAAAGGTAGTTAGATAGAAAAGTGAAAGCCATAAGGTCTAATAGAAGTGGTAAATATTATGACAAATATGATGAGAATAAACAATGTCTAGGTCCATTTGCAAAATTTCTTCAAAGTTGTGGCATTTGTGCATAGTATACAATGTTCGTTACACCACAACAGAATGGTGTAGCTGAAAGGCGGAATCATACTCTTATGAATATAGTTAGGAGTATGTTAAGCTACATGAATATGCCTTTATCTTTATGGATATATGCATTAAAGATAGTTATATATGTACTTAATAGGGTTCCTAGTAAAGCAATTCATGCGATACCTTATGAATTGTGGACAGGTAGAAAACCTAGCTTGAGGCACTTGTATGTTTAGAGTTTCCCAGCTGAAATAAGGATTTATAATCCTTATGAACGGAATTTTTATGCAAGAACCATTAGTGGTTACTTCATCGGTTATCCAGAAAAGTCCAAAGGGTACATACTTTATTGTCCTAATCATGGTACAAAAATAGTTCAATTTGGTATTGCTAGGTTCATTGAAAATTGACAAATTAATGGGAGTGGGGAACCACAAAAGGTAGATATTCAAGAGATTTAGGTGAAAAATCCTTCACCTAGTGTCTCTTCTCAAGTTTTTATTCCTCTTATTGTATCATAGTCACGCAACATATCGGAACAACAAGTTAATATTTCAAACCCACAAGAAGCGAAAGCCAATAATGTTCCAGTAAATAATGTGCAAGTCACAAATGATCAAGTAATACCACAAAAAATAGTATTACGAAGGTTTATAAGGGAGAAAAAACCAGCTATATCAGATGATTATGTGGTTTATTCACTTAAGCATAAGTGTAACTTGAGCATTGATAAGGATCCCCTCTCATTTAAAGAAGCCATAAAATGTAACAGTTCTGAAAAATGACTCAATGCTATGAAAGAAGAGTTAAAATCTATGGATGATAATCAAGTTTGAGAACTAGTTGAGTTACTTGAAGGCTCACAGCAAGTGGCCTATAAATGGTCTTTAAGACCAAAAAAGGCACAAAAGGTAATATTGAAAGGTACAAAGTCAAACCTGTAGCCAAAGGTTATACTCAAAAGGATCACATTGATTTTAAAGAGATATTCTCTCCAGTTTCAAAGGACTCTTTAAGAATTGTTATGGCATTGGTAGCTCATTATGATTTAGAACTTCACTAAATGGGTGTAAAAATCCCTTTTCTGAATGGCAACTTAAAAGAAGGAGTTTATATAGACCAATCGGAAGGTTTTGTGACTGCAGAAAAGGAAAATATAGTATGTAAATTAAATAAGTCAATATATGGTTTGAAACAAGCTTCTCGACATTAGTATCTTAAGTTCAATGATACCATTACCTCTTATGGTTTTGTATAGAACATCGTTGATAGGTCTATCTATATGAAGGTCAATGGGAGCAAGTTCATTATTTTGATACTATATGTTAATTAATGATATTCTGTGATATCATTAACATATAGTATCATTATTTTGGTTGCTAATGATTTGGGCTTGTTACATGATGTAAAGAAATTTCTCTCTAATAACTTTGAAATTAAAGATATGAGTGTGGCATCTTATGTGATTAGAATAGAAATATTCTGTGATAGGTCATAGGGATCGTTAGGGTTGTCCCAAAAAGAATATATCGGTAAAGTGTTAGAGAGATTTAGGATGGAAAAATGCTCAGCGTTTATGTCTAAATCTGAAATTTATAAGTTCCCTGTTTTGGAGTTCCGTTATTAATTTTCACCTATCGGTTCTTCAA
>JANKOE010000002.1:53552004-53570232 GCA_026284465.1 Erythroxylum citrifolium | reverse complement strand
TTAATGCCATAATCAATTCAAATTTATTTCCTTTCTAAAGCTTCCCATAAAATTGTAGATTTCTATCAATCCAATAACTTCCTGCATTTAATTTCTTAATCAAGTCTAACTATCTTGTTATTATCAAAATATAAGTGGAATTTATTTGTCAACCACCATTGGTCCAACAGAGTCAACTACCATATTAAGTGCATCAACTCTTCTCATTTAACTCTTCATCTTTTCCTTAATCTCATTCATACATAAATTCCCATCTGATACGCATTTCTAACTTTCTCCATACTACATCTCATTTCATTCATCTAATGAAAAGTCTTTTATGTCTATTTCATTTCCCCTTTACTATTTCGTCATTTCTGTCTCATTTTCCTGTTGTCATTTTCTTCATCTTCCATATGCATATCCTCAATCCATTTAGAGTTATTGATGCATAATCACTATGAAATTCTAATCTCCATTTCACTAATATCTTCTTATGGTGAAGCATAACTATTGTCACATAAATTTAACAGCCACTTCGGCTCCAATTTCCTCCTCTTAAGATCATAACAAGGTTATGTTTTCATTGCATTATACCTGTACACTCCAATCTCATCATTTATACTTATATCCCTATATTCCTCAAAGAATCCATGACAATACATTCACATCCATATCACATTCGGAGGTATATCACCACAGTGCAATATTGACGTCATATTCAATAATGCATTCCCCAATAAAAATACATTGAATCATTATCTGTCATATTTACCCAAATACTATTTCTCATTTCTATTTATCCATAACTTATATTTTCTCATATCATGAAAGAGTATCATTTTTCTCACTAATTCTATCAGCTCAAACTCTTAACAATTGCCCATGCATGTGACTTATACACATGTGACTCAGACTAGGAATCTGTCGCTGCTGCATGCTAAGATATGTAAAAAATGCATGTAGGCTTTGATACCATAATATGTTGGACCCCGTTTTCAGACAGATTTTGGGAGACCTCACATCGAAATTTTAATTTGAATTCTTCAGAACATTTGTTCTCTATTTCTTAAGATTCTAATGAAACCAAAATCATTCAATTCGGTTCAGAAATCTGAAAGTTATAGCCCAAACATTTTCGGACCGTTATTAAATTGTAACAGTACGCTAAACTCAAATTCCACCCAGAAATTGACAGTCTTAGAGACTGAATTAAAAATATATTTCTTCAGATAATTTATAGCTCTATGTCTCTAATTTACTTAGAAATAAGAAGCATCTTATTTGGAGGTTAGATGATGAAGTTATAGTCAAAAGAATCAAACATGTTTATGTCCTTAAACATGCTGAACCTGCTTCGGGACAATTGACATAACTTTCACTAGAGATATCGGATTAAGGTCATTCTTGGACGATTTGAAAGATGACTTCTAGATCTACAATTTCATGAACCATATAAAGGGAAAAAGTCTCGAATTTCCAAAAGTGTAGATGGATCAGACGATGTGATTTAGTCTAAGATGAATCAGACGAAGGTTCAGTCTAAGATGGGTTAGATGAAGGTTCAGTCTAAGATGAACCAGACGAAGGTTCAGTCTAAGATGGACCAGACGAAGGTTCAGTCTAAGATGGAGCAGATGAAGGTTCAATCTAAGATAGAGCAGACGAAGGTTCAGTCTAAGATGAATCAGAAGAAGGTTCAGTCTAAGATGAAACAGACGAAGGTTCAGTCTAAGATGAACTAGGCGAAGGTTCAGTCTAAGACAAACCAGACGAAGGTTTAGTCTAAGATGGAGCAGACGAAGGTTCAGTCTAAGATGAAGCAAACGAAGGTTCAGTCTAAGATAAATCAGACGAAGGTTCAGCCTAAGATGGAGCAGACGAAGGTTCAATCTAAGATGGATCAGAAGAAGGTTCAGTCTAAGATGAATTAGACGAAGGTTCAGTCTAAGATGAACTAGATAAAGCTTCATCTACGGGTCTTCCTCACATCACCAAAAATTCTAATTCACTAACTACACTCTCCAAAGCATCTCCACTTAAAATGATCATATCTCTCAACTCCGATATCCAAATATTTCATACTTTATACGATTGGAAAGATAAAAAGACAAAATACACATTCCAAGAAGACAATTTTGTCCAATTCATCCTAGATTAATGCAGTTTTGCCTCAGAATTCAGTACATGCATTTACCTTTATGAAAGACTTGAAAATTTTCTCAAATTCACTTCCTCTAATGCAACATCATTCTTATTCATTTATCTACATCTCATCATTCATAATTCCTATTTTCTTTTCCATAACTTCTCACTTATATATATATATATATATATATATATATATATATCAACAATTCATGATCAAAATCATCACCATCATCTATACACAATTCATATTTCATTAACAACAAAAATAAGAGTTTGTAAAACTTTAACGGCATTCCAGGCTACACTACATCATCGGTATCAAGATCTAAAAACAAAAGACACCAAACCCAATAATTCTCAAAATGTGACTAAAGCCTTACTTTTACAAAATCTAACTTAATTTACAAAAACATTGCAAAAGTAGAATGATTCCTCGACTCTTAGTTACTCGATCTTATTTTCTTCGCCTGAATATAGGACGAAAAGGGGGTGAGCTTGAAAGCTCGTGGGTAACAGTTTATAATCGAAAAATAAGCAAAACCTTTGAAATGTTCATTTGTCAATATAAAATTCAAATTGAAGTCATAAATCGTATCGTTCTTAATTTCTTAATCAAAATTTACAAATTTCAAAACATGCATGCATCAAACTTGTTAACATATCATAAGCACATAAGCACATCAAAATGGTTTGGGTGGATCCATTAAGATGACGAACTACACATTTTCACATAATGGTCTTGTGCAGTCATAAACTTGACGTACTATCACAATCTCATATAGTGGTTTTGCATAGACGTAAACATGAGGGAGTCTATGAAGGAGCTCCGTGCCATTAGCGGGCAGGCGAGAGAAGCCTTTAACTTGGTCAACGTGTATGTGACTTAACTTAGGGGACCACCACAAACCCATATAACATATATTTCATAACTTGTAAACTTGTTGTCCAAAATGTCATTTTTCCGAAAACATGATTTCATAAACTTGATATCCTTTCAAAGTCATTTCCATTTTTCATTTCATAAATCAATCACACAATTCATATACCATACATGCAGCACTTTCTCAAATCATTCAAGAAACAATAAATGCAACATTTATGATGCAATTGAAATCATTAAACTTCCTTGATTCAAAGAAACATTAGTGGCTTATTTACTCTATTATAAAAATGTAACCACCTTGAATTCCTTGCTTAATAGACTTGCTCAAAATGCCTCTCCTCTTGTTTCTCCTGCCTTTCTTGATTTCGTTCAACAATGGAAAAACCTCATTCAATAGGAATCCAATTGAAAATCTCACAATGCAAAATCACTCAAATTGATTCTAGAATACTTAAACCCATGCATATTCTAAACTCCATGAACTAAAATCCTTCCAAAAGTCCAAAAGATTCAAAATGATCTTACCTTGATTTTTCACCAAATGAAGAGATCTTTGCCTCAAATGGAAGCTCTTCTCTTTCACTACCTTTTCCATTCTTGAACAACCTCAAAATCTCTCTTAAAAATCAAGAAATGATGAAACCCTAACTATCTTTCCTTCTTTTCTCTCCTCTGCACCGAAACCCTCTTCTCTTTCTTTCTTATTTTCTCTTCTCCTCTCCCAATTCACGTTTTTCCTTTTCTTAAAAAAACAAGATAACATTTCTTCTTCTATTTCTACCCTTAATGATTGTGCAAAGACCATTTTGTCCTTCCTTATAAGCCTTATGCCTTTTATGCTTAAGTGTCTTGCCAAAAAAACCCTTGAACATTCTTATATCCTTAACACTTTAATTCCATTAACCCATGCAATAAATCCTACTAACGTTGACATAATTAAATAACTCCAACATTTTAATCTATCAAAACCTCAAAAATTATTTAAATCATGCTTATTCATTAAGAAAAACTTCGGGGGCCAACACTTACTAAGCTCTCCCAACTAAAGAAAGAGATTTCATACTCCAACCTATGATTCTAACTTGAATTTTGGTAATTAGAGGCCTAAAATTTCCATAATTCAATATTGATGCAGTTATAAGAATCCCAAGATATGTAAGAGGCAAAGAAACTCATTAATTAATCTATTATGAAACTCAAATCTCTAACATAAGCGTGTCGTGAATAAGCTGTCAACTCTTGAAATCCATAACTCTTGAGTTGTAGAAATTGAATTTTAAAATTTATTATTGAAGTACACGAGTCTCATGATATCATATAGATCTAAAGTGATAGTGTGAGACCCACTTAGACATTAAAATTATATATATATATATATATATATATATATATATATATGATCTGACAGAAAATTAAAAGTGTTACATTGTCATAATTTTTCAATTAATTAGGATTGAATTTTAACGTTTATCAAATGATAGAGTTTAATTTGTACCATCTGAAATGTTAGAGTTTAATTGGTACTCTCTCTTCGGCAAGATATACATTAAGCTCCTTTAATAACACAAGTCTATCATGTTTATTTTAATTAAGTCTATGACATTTTTACAAACCACAACAATAAATGTGCATATCCTCAGGCCTTACACGATAAGATACGACGGAGGTTTGTTGGCTACTTTTAAAACTAGAAAGTAAAAGAAAAAGATGACGCAAAGGCATTTGTCTAAGGGAAAGGGTGCATAAAAGTCGCAATATCCATCATTCACGATAAATAATAGAAGCATTATTATGTAAACTTAGGACTCGGGATGTAATGCAAATTTTGATTTGATGGTTGTATCTTTCTCCGCAGTAAGCCGTGCATTCATCGGAGAAGTGGCTCATTCTTTTCGTCCCACTTGTCTAACCGCTTTCTCGCCGTCTCCACCTGCCAAAGTCAATCATTTACTTTGTTAGTGGTCCAGATAAGTAGGACAGAGACAGAGACGTGGACGTTAGAGATTGACGACTGCAAAGTCATTTAAATTGCTGGCTTATCAAATGCTGTCTCATCAATTTTGTCCTTTGTTATTGATGAACAAAATAAATACGTCTCTGATGTGCACGTATAGCTGTTTTGTACAAAAAATCACCAATGTATGTGTAAACATTCAACATTGAATCATTTTTTGTGGTAGGTTGCATTGAATCATTACATTCTATATCTATCTAACACTCATAAAATGACTCCCTGTAACTCACCTCTCGATTCCAGTCAGTGCGAAATGTTACCCATAGTAAGATAATGGTCTGCATGAGTGTTCCACCAATCATCCCTATCCATATTCCCTACGCAATCTCATATATGTATGTAAGTTTGAAGCTATCAAGACTAGCTAATTTGATTAAATGTTTGTTGGCTATATATATATATATATATTCACCTTAGCGCCAAGATCGAACGTGAAGCCAAGAAGACAACCAATTGGAACACCGACAACATAGTAACATCCAATATTAACATATGCAACGACTGCTTGCCACCCGCACCCAACTGCCACCCCTACAATGTAAAAGGTAAATTTAAGGTTGTAACGTCTAACCACTTCGTGTTAGTTGGGCGGCTCGAATAAAAATTTAATTACCAGATAAAACTGGTTGAATCCCATTAAGTATGAGTGTGATAGCCAAGAGTGGACACAGTTCGGATACAGCGTGGGCCACGGTTTCACCGGCTGTGAAGGCATAGCTGATGACTTGTCGTAGAGCAAGAACAACGGCAGCTTCAATCAGAGAGATTATGAAGGAAACCGAAGTTACTACAACCACAGAGAACGCTGCTGCCTTTGGATTTCCTGCTCCTAGCTCATTGCTCACCCTCACACTGTTTTATGAATTAGCAAACACCATAATTCATCTCGCTGAGAATTCTAAAACCCATATCTAATTAAGAATTCTACTTGGCACCAACCATTACTGAGAACATCCTAAAACTCATTGTTGGTTTGTTGTAACTGTACATCATCTACTATGATCTTCTAAAATGTCACATTGAATATAATGTATGTGTAATCAGGTTTTATAACATTAATTGCTAATATTCTGATAATAGGATTTTAATTATTTGCCATACTATTCTTTTTAATCTTGGGTTATTATAAGCATATCCGGAGTAAAAAAGGGCATGGAAGAGGTTCTAACCTTGCTGCTGCGTTGAAACCGACTGAGACCATGAGCGACAATCCAGATATACCCATACTGCAGAACGTGTATCGACAGAAATATCGTCAGTTGTCATTGGAATCATACGTTAGTGGCTGCAATTAAATAAATGGATAAGATTGAAAATGATGTATGGATACTTAAGAGATACTGAAAAGCCGAATCTTGATTCCAACGAAACAAAACAAAAGCTACTTTTGTTTCTGTTAGGCACTGCTTGCCAGGGTCATCAAGACCTCCTTTTTAGGAGAGAGTCTGAGGAATCTGGAACAATTGGTTCACCCTCGTTGTCGCCAGGTTCATCAACTTTCAATATAGCAATAAACGACTAAGAAATCAATCAAAAAAGTGAACGTCTCAGCAGGACTCTCTTTACTTTTTTGTTCTTTTCGATTCCGGATGGAGTTATTGGCAGTAATGCATCATCCATGTTTTGGTCAACAAAATAACTATGCACATCTAAAGTTTTAGAATGGAGAATTGTTCATTAATCAAATTTGAGTAAACATGAAATAATCCAGAAAATTTTATAGGATAATAAGTTATTAATTATCTTTTAAAAAAACTTAGAATTTTGTTTTGATACATTAAAAAATATGAAGACTGAACTAAAATTTTGAACATGCATGCAGAGTAACAATGTGTTGACATGTGAAAAGAAAAGGAAAAAGGAAAGGAAATGCATTCTTACCACACTGCAAGAGAGTCCAAGGCAAGCTGGGGGTTCTTAAGCAATCCAGCAATTAACACTAACACCTGAAAATACCAGGTCTCCAAGCACAACATCACCGCCGATGCCGCCGACAATTTCACAAACTCCAACAACCCGGTGAAGGCCTGCAAGGTGAAACCACTCCACGTCGCTTTGCACCTATCGCTCCTCACTATGTAAACAAACTGAGCCACAACTATTATCCACCACGACAAACTCAGCACCAGAGATGTACCTAGCAACCCCATACCCAACTTGTACACTGCCACCCAGCTCAACAGTAGGTGAACGCCAAGTGTTATTGCTGATATAATAGCACTTGGGATCACGATGCTTTGTGCTTGCAGGAACTTCTGTATTGGAAAGTTAACAGCGTATCCGAATATCTGCGGTATCAGACCGTAGATAAAGATTGCAGCTGCAGAGGCTAGATTTGTTGGCTCGCCGAGTAAGATCAATATTTGCTTCGATAACAGGTAGACCACCATCAATGGTATGCCTGTCAGAGTTAGAACCACCGTGGCTCTTTGAAGATATATGCCTAGCATATCGTACCTGTAAGCTCCATATGCTTGGCCACATAGAGTTTCCACTGCACTTCCCATCCCCAGCTACAAGGGCAAACAAGGACATCGTTTCATCTTTTCTAAATAAACTCTGAAAATTTTAATTATTCGGGCGTTACCTACCATTAGACCATATGCAAAGAGCTGGATACCACTGTTTCCAAGAGAAGCAGCCGCAAGCTCGAGATTGCCAACGTGGCCGGCGAACATTCGAGTTGAAAGGGACATGAAATTGTTGATGACATAGCTGAAAACGGCGGGTGCGGCAAGGCGGAAGAGAAGCTTAAGTTCGATACAAGATGCCTTCCAGAGTCGTTTGGGGCAGGGCAAGTGAAAGTCGTTTAGAACCTTTTCCAGCTCCAAGCTTGCTTCACCATGTCCAGTCTCTGATTTTAGGGAAGTTGATGACAGATTGGAGTCATGGAATTTACCTTCAGAATGAGACCCCATAACTAGTGACACTCGTACGTTAGTCGGTAGCGACAGCTTTTGATATTGTCTGAACGGGGAGGGATTTATTTATCAAAATCAGAATCAACAATATCGGGCATCTCTTCCAACAGTTGCGGGAATTAATTTTAACTCTTTTCCTTAATTACATCCTTCAACATGATTTGAGTATTTGCGAGACACTAACATTTTGGAACTCTGCCGTTTAATTACAAACTAATACATGGAAATTAATTCCTATTGGTCATGAAAGCTTTTGTTGTCTTAAGTTTTGATCATGTTCATATTCTTTAGATGGCAAAGCAATAAGTTTGGATTTCAGCCTTTAGCTTTTAAAGCACTGGAATTATTAGTTACTATGTTTCCGATTTTTAGCGTTTAACGCTAGCATTAGCATGTACTATTTTCCGTGGCTTGCAATTAATTAAATAGATAACGATTCACTTTATTGCCTTGTGTACTGAAGTTAGGTACAAACTATTTACCTTAATTTTAGATGGAAATTTGAGTAAAGAAATAAAATAAGCTTTTTGAATGACATTATACTAATGAGGGCCCGGTTATTAGAGGAAAAATTCTTCTCCTAAATGTGTCATTAAAGTGGATTTTAAAATGGCTTTTTACTACGTGGAATGGGTTTTCATTATGCATGCAAGTGATGAGATTTTCTTGTAAATTTATTATCTTTTGTATCACTTGACCCGTTCCAACCTTGTTTTCATCTCAAAACGACGTCATTTTATTTGTAAGTAAACCCAAGAAGATGTCATTTTAGGGCAAAAACAAGATTGGAACAGGTTAAGTGGTACAGAGGATCTAACACCTGGAGGAGTACTTAACTTCCTTGTCTTTCTCAATCCTGGTAAATGATACCTTTATAAGTCCATTTAAAAGTGATAGGAATCTTAGAAAGAAGGATCTCATCTCCTCCTATCTCTTTATTTTGTGTATGAAGGTATTGACCTAGCCGATAATTCATAAAGTTAGAAGCAATAAGGGATTTAAGTTCCATCACAAATGTAGGAGAGTTGCTCTCATAAATTAGTGTTTTGTAGATGATTTTCTAGCTCATTATAAGTCTATTCCTAATTTCTACGCTGCATCTTTTTAAAGAATGTTTTGGGTTGAAAGTGAATTTTACTAAGAGTTACTTTATCTTAACTTCTAGTGCCAATCTAATGGAGGAAAGGATATCCCTAATCAGTATGACAAGAAAACAAGTCCTTTTATCCTACTTGGGTCTCCCTATCACCACTAGAATAAAATTTTCTAAATGTTATCCCCTCGTGGAGAAAATCTAGAAGAAACTAAGTATATGGACAAATAAAGTTGTATTATTTGGTGGAAGGATATAACTCATCAAATCAGTCTTGATCTCCCTACATATTTATTGGTCCTTTAAAATGTTACTAGCTAATGGGGTTGTTAAAACTACATGAGAAGCTTCTTAGGAGATTTATGCGGGAAAATCTAAACTCTTATGGATATTTTGCAAAGGTTAAATGGTCACAAGTTTGCTTGAGGACGGAGGAGGGTGGATTGGGTTTGATCTCTATTAGCACCTTCAATAAAATAGTATTAATAAAGAAACTATAGAATATTCTCTTGTAAAAAGAATCTCTCTAGATTAGATGGTCCATAGTTATATTCTTTAGGGGATCAATATGGTCCATCCTTCTTAAAAACAACTATTCTTGGTGTCTTATTCAATTGTTGAAGCTGAGGGCTTTCCTAGAACCTACTGTCACTTGTAAGGTTAGGAATGAGGATTAAGCATTTCTATGGATTGATAATTGGACAGGGTAAGGGCCCTTAATTAGGAGATCACATCTTGTGAAATGTTGGAGGGACTTCTGATAACGCGTCGTAATGCTAATCAAAATAAACTAGACCTACTATTATAGTGATGGTGAGTCTAGGTCGATCCTATAGAAAGTGTGTGTAAAGTTATTGAAATGAAAAAAATAGGCATTTAGGTTTAGGGGGTTTTGGTTTTAGAAATAAGAAAATAAAATAAAAATAACATAATGAAAACAAATTAAAGAAAGCATACGAAAAATGAAGAAAGCGGTGAATTCGTTGGGAGTCCGGTTCTTTGGTTCAATCTTGGCCTCCACCCTAATTAAATAATTTTTCCTTGATTTGTTGTTCTTAAACCTCTCCTAAAGACTATTAATCATGGGTTAATAATTAACTAGAGTTTTCCCTTAGGTAGTGTTTAATCAAGATACGATCGTTAATTAAACCTAACTACTGAATAACCTAAGATACGATATCTAGATTTAATTAGGCAGTAGCATTACGAATTAGGAAAACTGATTAATCAAGTCAACAATCACATATGATGCGCATTTAACCTAGGTTATGTTATCTTTAACTATTACGAATCATTAGTCGCTACACATGAATTTCAAATATAATAATTACGGATTATATCAAAATTCTAGCAATGGGTTTGTAAATAAACTATCTAATGAACACATTCAAATCATCTTTTCACAATACCCAATGGGTTCATATACAAATAATTGAACAATAACGAGAATACGATTATTCATACACGAAACCCAAATCAATTAACATAGGATAACACGATCAATTTCTAAAGAGAGAAAGAAACAACTAAAACAAAGAAAAAATGCTTAACTAGGTCATTGGTGTTGATGTCGCCTTCGAACTAGCATCGGGAAGTTACCCCTCTATGGGTCTCCTCATGGTGGAGAGCTTACCTCCATCTTCATGCTCTCTCGAAGCACCCGAAGTTCCTGAACTCCTTCAAGTGAAAACACCTATTTTACTCTCAAATTGTGCAAGCTGAAAGTCACTGCCTCCCTCTCGCTACTCTTTATTTTTCTAATTAGTTTCCGGTTGAACCTACTATTCACTTATTTAAAACCCTCGCCACTTTCACTTAGACATTTTCTACATTTACACATGTCTGCGTGAAACAAAGACGTTGTCTACGTTTATGTGTGCTACCCCTTGCTTCCCAACTGCTACGACGTTTCTCCTATAGCGTTTCACTCGTGCCTCTATGTTTTGCTCTTCTTTTCTTTGACAATGTTGCGCTGCATTCAAATCATCTTTTCACAATACTCAATAAGTTTATACATAAATAATTGAACAATAACAAGAATACGATTATCCTTATACAAAACCCAAATCAATTAACATTGGATAACACAATCAATTTCTAAAGAGAGAAAGAAACAACTAAAACAAAGAAAGAGTGCTTAACTAGGTCATTGGCGTCGATGTCGCCTCTGAACCGGTGTTGAGAAGCTACCCCTCTATAGGTCTCCTCATGGTGGAGAGCTTACCTCCATCTTCATGCTCTCCTGAAGCTCCCGAAGCCCCCGAACTCCTTTAACTAAAAGCACCCATTTTACTCTCAAATTGCTTCAGTTGAAAGTCACTGCCTCCCTCTCACTACTCTTTATTTCTCTAATTAGTTTCTAGTCCAACCTACTATTCACTTATTTAAAAACCCCGCCACTATTCACGAGACATGCCACCCTTGCTTCCCAGCTGCTATGTCGTTTCTCCTATAGTGTTTCACTCCTGTCTCTGCTGCATTTTGCTCTTCTTTTCTTTGACAGTGCTACGTTGCATTTTCTACTCCTTACCTCCTAACTGTGCGTCAACGTTCCTTCCCTTCCAGCTGCTGGCTTATGCACTATTGTATTGGTCATCTGTTACATTAAACACACATACGTTACATGTTGCATACTACGTGATTTGGCTTCAATTGTTGCTTCCACAACCGTCCATAATCCTGCCTTTACTCATTTAAAGTCATGTCACAAATTTTCTACTTCGCTATTTTTCCAGCTATATTCCACGAGCAAATTTAGTTCTTCTTCTTTGTGTTTTAATTTTGCTTGTCTTCTCTTGCTCTAATTTTCTTCTTCTTAGTCCATGAAGATAAGTGAGTATTAATCTTCAGAAAATGACTAAATATCGTGCTTTTGACTCACTTTAACTTCTCTGCTTCCGAATTGTGCCTAAGATCACATATGAGTCAACGTGAGTATCTTTAGCAATTTCATGTCATTAATCTCTAAATGTTATGGAATAATTTCATAATCAGCTAAGCACTTGTCAACTTCCCTACTAAATCAAAGGTCAATTCAATCATACAAGATGGTCATTAGTGTGCCTTTCTAATGGAAATACAATACCTTATCCCCGGTTATCTTCCTAAACCTAGGATGTAGAATGTCATATCTAACTAAATAATTTTTCAAATTTAACTCAATTAGAACAATTTCATCTCATATATAAAGTGGAAATAAAATGAGTAGAAAGTTTAAGCCAACAAATATTAGATAAGCCACTATTGAAACTTTTTAATAAGCATGATTGGCTTAGTTGAAACATTATCTCAACCTTTTTATGTAAAGCTAAATACCTTATCATGAATTCCTCTAGTTACATAGTCATATCATAATTTCAACTAGTTACTAATACCAGTCATAATTTTGTTTTATTACTTAGATCAAAATCAGTAGAGTAAAATTTATTTATGGTCATTTCATTTATGCATTTTTTTTACTAATTCACAATTAAAATGGACTAATTAGACATTCATGAAACTAAACTCAAAAAATTGCAAATATGTGAACATTATTCTACCCATCTCCTTATTCAATCTAAGTATTATTGTCAGAATTATTTAATAAGTTTAAAGTAAACTACTCATTAATAATTATGTATGCTAATCTAATGCTATTAATTCATAAGACAATATCACTTATAACCTATCTACTTGATCACCTTAATCTCCTAGTGTAATTTCCTAAAATATTCAATTATTAAACTATATACAATTGAACTGATGTATAAGGTAATCACTTCCCCACACTTAAGTTAAATATTTCCCTATATGTACACAACATATAATAAAATGAAAACTAGAAAATAATGAGAAAAGAAAGAAATTAGGATAATTGATACTGCCATTATAGTTAAATTGTTAGTAGCTACAATATAAGAAGCATGAACTGACATCATGTATCATGATGAAATACTAAAAAACCATCAAACTACCTTTAAATTCATGACCTTAAAACTATTCTTAACTCAAAAAAATGCAACAAACATCAAATCATACAAAACATATACTAAAAATATATTCTAAAGAACCCTAAAGTTACTAAAATAAAAAAAAACATATAAATAATGGATTCGCTCCTAACAATTTGCTTCTTTATGGAGTTTCTAGTTAGACACTATACGTAATTTCAAATAATAGGCTCATTAACCTTCAAATATGCCACATCTAGAATAGGGTCATCCATTTCCTCTTATTCAACATACATGATACAAGTCCCCAATGGATCCATTGTGATTATGAGAAAATTTATCATTAATAGTATTTATAAAGAAATAAGTATCATCTTTCTCAAGTAGATGTACTATGGCTCTAAATATATTAAAACATACTTCTCATCTCCTACTCTTAGGATTAATTTCCTAGCTAGAAAAGATCATCCTAAGATTAAGGACCATATATAAAATCACATATTTAATAAGAAATATAAACTTGTCAACCTTAACCAAAATGTATAATATATTGCATCTAGGATACTTAGTTGACCTATCCATTAATTGAAAACTCATCCTAATTAGTTAGGTTCATCCAACCCTAACTTCTTAAACATGTCATAAGGCATCAAGTTAATACTAAATCTTAAGTCCACTAATGCCCTCTCAATTGAAAAACTATTAATATTACAAAGAATATTGAAAATCCTTAGGTCTTTGATATTCTAGAGTTACTTGTTTTACTATATGGTGGAGCACTCATCATTTAAAGTAACGATTGCATATCCTTAAACCTCTTCTTCTGGAAAAAGGAGAACTTTTAAGTATTTGACATATTTTGGAATTAGTGGCAGAGTTTTAACAAAAGGAAGATTATGATGTAATTGTTTATAAAAGCTATAAAATTATATGAAATTTATGCCTTTTTTTAAAACGAAAGTGAATGAAAAATTTATTAACACTAGCAAAGTTGTTACAACATTACAATGAGTTCTAAGTTACATCTTGATCATTTGAACTAAAACAAGCAAGATAGAAGATACAATTAACCCAAACTTAGAGATTCCATCTACAATTCATATTAGGAGTGAGTTTATTTCGTAAATATTTTGTAATCATGATGGCTCTAATCCAATTTAAGATGTTATTAACTCGTTGATGCTTTCCAATTTCAGTTTCTTTGTACAATTTGTTGTTTCTTTCTTTCCATAACACTTAGTGATTAATGTTATAAAATGTTTAACAAACTAATTTTGGTTTATATTTGATTTTAGGTACAATTTGGAAGCATAAGAGATAAAGTGAGTTAAAAGCACATTCTTTAAGCCATCTTCTTGATGCTCACACTCAATTGTCATTATGGAACAAGAAGAAAGATTGGGGTGAAGATGGGACTAGAAAATCCAAGGAAATGAAGCTTTCAAGATGATCTGGAAGATACACGGTTATGTATCTATTCATACGACCATATATACATTCGGAAGATCATTTTTGACTTATAGGTTTGGATACACGGCTATGTAACCAACTGTGTATAGTCATGATTTAGGGAGATCTCTTATCATACATGCTTTGATACACAATCATATATCAAACTATGATTCTCCTCAGAACCCTAAATTTTATTATAAATTGACATTTGAGCGTAGAAGAGACATGGATCAGTTTTAAGAGAAAATGAGGGGAAAAGCACGCATTCCACTACAAGAAAATTTGGTTTTAGAGACAAAAATTGCCAACTGAAAATAATGATTTTCCGTAGGCAAACAAATTTGGGACCAAAAATTACCAACAGAAAGAGTCGTAGGAGAAACGGTTGTAGGTAAAATTTCCTGACATAATTATAAGTTCCATAGCTAAATTTCCTAATAGAATTACAATTTCTGTTGCTAAATTTTCTGACACAATTACAGTATTCATTGCTAAAATTCTTGACGAAATTACAATTTTCGTAGATAATTTTATCAACGAATAAACAATTTCTGTGATGAAATTTACCTACGGAATATAGCCTTCCAGCGATAAATTTAGAGACGAATATTGTAATTTTGTCAAAAAATTTAAGTAAGGTACTATTTTTTCTGTCGGTATTTTTAGTTATGAAAACTCGATCAGCATATCTCACTATAAATTCCCACCAGAATTTTCTGTTGATAATCTATTTTTTTCTACATTTAATTTCTCTTAATAATATAATCCTAATTGATAGTATAATAAAAAATTATCCTGACTGGTAATATAACATAAAAATCATAATGTACAACAATAAGTATCTTAAAAATAACCATAAATTAAGAATTCATAAAAAAACATAAAAAGTAGCAAAACATCAAATAAAATCCATTTAAGTATCGAAATATTATAAATTTAAGCTATGTAGTTGGTGAAGGCAGATGATCTGACTGTTGTGATGAGGTGTTGCCCCTCCCCTTCAACTCATTCACCTCATTATGGAGCTGGGCTATATAGTCCATCAATTGTCACAACTGAGTTGCCAGCATCTTCATTGTACTCTCAAGCTAAATGACCCTCTCTTTAGATGCAGATCACCTACTAGATGCAGCTGTAGTGGATGTGGAGGATTGCGAATAGCATGTGTTTGCAAAAGAACCTAAGCTGAAAATCCATCCACGATGGTCCCTACCATCAACTGCATTAAGATATATCTGACTATCATCAACTTTTTCAGAGTTTTGTGATTGACATTCAATACTTTCTTATATTTTCTCTTATCATTATAATTGTTTATATTAATAAGTGATAATTGTTAACTAATATTACTTATCAAATTAATATTAAAGTATAAATTTTATATACATTAAGTTGTCTATATAAAGTGTTGACAAAGGTCACATCATCATGCTTCTTAGTGTAGGTGTGCAAAAAGAGCTGACATAGTGGCTTCGTGCCAATAAACCTTTCTTGCATCAGAATAAAGTATTATAAGTGAACTACAATTCACAAAAATTTCTGCAGAGTTTTCTTTATTTTTATGATATTTACCCCCTTATTAAACAAAAAAATTTCTTAACAACATAGTCTTTTATGACAACAAACATTTATAAAATTATCATTCTCCATAATACATATGTTTTCATTCTAAATTTCATACATCAAATTACATTGAAATCTAATTGGTAGTAATTAGTACAAAAATCAAAATATGAGTGTAAAGTTTAGATATTTACACATTTCCCTGCATGCTTCTGATGGGTTATAGATCTTCCAGTGTGTACAGGTAGACTTTATCCCTCCAGTCCTCCCCGTCTGTTTGCAAAATTGTGCTCTGAAATGGAGATTGCCTCGAGTGTTGCCCAGTACTGCTACTAACGACTCCATATATCTTCAGATATATACGAAGATCATACACCATTCTTGTGTATCAAAACAACAAAGTCTTTCTAAAAAATAAGACAACATCATAAATGACTCTACCATACATCATAAATGACAACATCAAATTTTGAATCCCAAAAAAAATCTTTCTAAAAAATAAGAAAAAAACATACTATAAGTACTTATAAACTACAATATTTATCTAATTAATGTATACAATTAGATAAAATAAAAAGATTTTGAAAATTTTTGTGTCTCAAGCTCCCGATAATAAAAGTCTTTTTTCCCCTGAGAGATATCCTTTTATAATAGCCCTCAAGTTCTATCTTCTTCTTGAACTTGGATAAGATATTTCTGGAGTATGTTCTAAATAGAACCAACCTAATATGTATGCCATTTTAGATCATTTTCAAAATTAAAACCTATAACTTCAATATAAACATATGGTGTTATCATGTATTACAAAATTTTTAGAATTTCACTACAAATCGCTGACAATTGTAATGTAAATTCTTCCATGAAATCCCTTAGCTAAGCTAGAGGTCACCTCCTTCATTTGTAATGTCTACCTTTGATATCTCTATCAGTATAGATTCAGATTCTGGTCTAGGAGTAGATGTTGCATCGATAGTATCTAATAGTCCAGATGTAATAGGAGTGCTAGATGGTGTAGTAGTAGGTAGGGAATATGACTCTTTAGGGAATGTAGGTAGGGAAGGTGATGCCTCATCTGGATGTGCATTAGCTGGACATGCAACACCTGATTCTATAGCAGGTACATAATGTGATGCTTCACCTATACATGCACTGGCTCCTCTAAACGGTGATAACTTGAGCCTTGGTCACAGCATACCCTTTTTTCTCTTTTGTGGCATATTTTTAACCTAAAATTCTCATTCTATTGATTATTCCACTAATATAACAATATAAATTAAATTCATAACAAAATATTGTTTATGTAATAATAAATTTATTCATATAATATTCTATTACTTACACAAATTAATCGCTATTATCACTTAATTGTAAATCAAAATCATCATCTTCTTCTTTTTCTTAAGAATTAGAATCAAAGTCAGACTCCTCTTCATATCTCTTGCCCTCTATAGATTCCTCATCCTCTCCAAATGAAATTTCAACATATTCATTATTTGGAGATCCATGGAGGGCTAGGCTTCGCCATCCCGGTTCCGAGGTGAAATCAAAGTCAAAGACACATTTTGGGCATCTTACCATTGTGTATTGTGTTCTTTTTCTCTTAGGCATTGTTTATGTTATCCTATGTTTATTGAATTGGTGTTGTGTAAGAATAATCTTAATGCTCTATTAGTGTTGGACCCCGAACCTTTTTTGGAAGTTAGGACTATTAAATGAGAAGTTGTTCATGATTATTCATGTATAAAGGAAGAAGAATTCATGAATTAAAAAGAAATGGAAAATATGGTGTAGATACAAGATGGATTAAATTGTGGCATTAATTAGTATGGTAGCATTAATCAGGTTAGGTGGCATGGGTTAGCATGAATTAAATGAAATTGAAGAATTAAGTAATAAATGCATAAGGGTATAATGGGCCTTTGGGCTTAAGTGAGGGACTTAGGTTATAAATGAACAAGGTTTTATCTAATGGGCCTTTGGGCCATAATGAGGTATGAAAAGAGAAGGAAATAAGTTGGGCTTAAGTTAAAAATGGACAAGGCTTTGCATTAAAGGGCTTTGGGCTTGAGTGGGCTTGAGTGGGAGTATAAAAGGGAAGAGAAATAAGTTGGCTTAGGAGAAAGAAGAGGAGTGGACGAAATTGGAGGGAGAGAGGAAAGAGAAAATGTCGTGGGAGAAGAGAGAAGAAGGAGAAGAAAGAAGGAGCAAGCTAGGGTTTGTGATTTTCCAAGCTTCCAAGAGTG
>JANKOE010000002.1:53529240-53540122 GCA_026284465.1 Erythroxylum citrifolium | reverse complement strand
TTGACATTTTCTATTTTAATTTTTACATTAAACAGGGCATTATTACTGCGCATTTGCGCAGTATTATTCTGCTAGTAGAATTATAAGCATATAAAAAGCTACCTTATAGATGGAAAGAGAAGGCTTATCCTTGTTATGATCAATCAGAACCCTTAGAGAGGTTTCTTCAATCTTTTAGAGAAACTTTTTTTTTAGATTGTCCAAAAACTTGTAATTTTATCTAGCTTGTTAGTGACAATCAAACCCTAAAATCTTACTACTCTTAAATCCTTTTTTTTTAAGTATGGCGATTCATATTATTCTTTGTATATTTTTATTCAATTTCTTAAATCAAATTTGACTTGATAGAATGATCCTTGCTCTTGTTCATATTGATATGAAATTTCACTCATCTTATTGGCGAAAGTCTTATTAGATAGCCAGATGGAACTTTTAGACAGGATGGTGGGGATGTATTCATGTTGTATATTTGGAGATTATCCATCGCAATGGAGCAGTTAGTTGTTGCTAGCTGACTGGTTGTCTAATACCATCTTTTATTCAGCCATTAAAATGTCTCCATTGGGGTGATATACGAGGATTTGCCACCACTGCATGGGCCATATTTAGCTAGGGGTTCAAGTATAGTGTTGTTGATCAAGTTCTCAAGGATAAGGAAGCAGTCATTTGGTTAATACAGTTGAACATGTGTAAAGCTGGGCATTAGATGAAACAGTCAGCTGATAATCATCGCACTAACAAGGAGCATCATATGGCCATATGGCGGATGGGGTGTGTGCCAAATTATGATAATATTGCCAACATAGTGTGCATGTTCTGGGGAATCAAACACTTTCTACAATTTTTAGACCTTAGTTAGTGCAGGGAATGTCACTTACAGCTTAGCTTTACCTATCGAAACTCGGATTCACTCCACCATTCATGTCTCGCAACTAAAGAAGTAACAGTTCTAATCATACGAAGTTTTCATTTGTGCATGCGACTCCATTTTCTTGGGAGACTAACAGATAGCCAAGCACGATTTTGTTCTTGAATTACCCAAATTGCTACCGGCTCTTGAAAATTTCTACCATCAAAAGGGTAAGCAAAGAAAGTCAGACGGCGGTAGACATGACAATTATATTATTAAGTCTTTCCAACTTCCAAGTACAAACACAATGCTTGAAGTTTTTACATATTTCTTCTCTACAAAATTTTACTAGAAAAGCGCGCATGAATGAAAAATTTTATACAATCAGTAAGCTGAACTTGCGTTTCAGTTCAGGTCACAAATGCCCCACCCAACCACACCTGGATCTCTAGGGGGCAGATGTATGAAAAAGCTCTCAATATGATAAACTCATTCTCTACCTCAACTAACGAAATTGGAGAGAAAACTATGGCAATGTACATATGAGAGGACGTAGGCTCAAATAAGGCTATAAAATCTCTATGATAACCAAGGACGCAATAAGTAGCATATTTGTTATCACGTCTCCATGGAAAAGACCTGTCACAGAAACATTAAGCAATATGAAAAACTAATGAAACGAACATGTAGAGGCCTCTTTCATTTCAGTAAAATAGGCTGCTCCTTATGGATTAGATGTAGACACTAGACAGGATGTTTTATCCTCATGGCAATTAAGCTATCAGACCAAGAGAAAAGCCGGAAAATTGCGGATTATTTTTTCATAAGGTCTCTTAGTTTCCCTTTTTCTTGTGCTCAGATGGATTTATTTGCATAATTGCATTGATTCACAACTGAAACCACTCTAATTCACAAGTTAATGGAACACCACAAAATTTTCTCGGAAATATAGTAATGGTCATGGGTTTTACATTGAGCCAAAGCAAGTTTTAATGTGCTTAGCATAACCTAGCGAATTCTCTACCAACTAATTATGTTGTTAATGTTCAAGGAAACTAGTAACAGAAAAAAAGGCACTCCATGATACTCACCATTTTGAGCATTTGTTGCAGCAGCAGGAAGTGCTGGAATTCTAATCGCTGCAAAGTCAAAATGTTAATCTCAATGAAATTGGCTAAAGATCAAAAGCTCTTCTAGGATTAGACTGAAAGACATACTTTTATTGCACGACGATTCTGGCAGTTGCAATGAAGAGGGCCATGGTGCCGGAATATTGTCATTCAGATCGCAAATGAAGCTGATTCCTGTATCTTTATCAAATGTTGCATCCGAGGGCAGGCTTGGTAGGAGGCATCCAGACTCTGTTCCAAAATGATACGAGGCATGAAGCAGATTATTGGAAGTACGAAAGTTCCAACCCATCAGAAACTAATCTATAAGTTCCAACTACCCATTGTAGCACATTTCCCAAGGGAAAAGGAAAAGTAAAATTGTCTGACATTACATTTCTACTGTGACTGGAGAAGATTAATGGTACACAAAATGTGACAGCGTAACTTTATTGAGGTTGACAATAACTTTGTTGAGGTTGACAAAGAACATATTCTCCTTTGCTTTTACTCATATTTCTTTCTTCATTTTCCCTTCACTATGGGTGTAGTTTTGTGTCAGTCTATGAGCGATAACACCAATGTTTCACCTTCAAATTATGGATTGCCATTTTCTTCTGGGAAGGCCAGTTTGAAGTGATTGCATTACGAAAGAACAAAATTTCTCCATTACATGACTATTATTTTGAGATAAGTAAATGATTTATCAGCATTCACCCTCAAACGATAAATAAGTTATGTTCAAAAGAAAAGGAGCATGAAGGGAAGGAACAGGAGACAGGAAAGAGGTGCCTTAAAAGAAAGGCGATGGTAATATGTGGGAGAAATGAGGGTTCAAAGACCAAATACATATCCGTACAATTAGTTATAGGCATATATGCCTTTGTTTGGCAAAAAAAAAAACCCTGAACTTTATATATTTGCCCCATTTAAGATTTGGAACATATCATATAGGATTAAGCACGACCAGAAGGCAAATATGTGACAGACTAAGATACTATGGAAAACATTACTCTATCAAAAAGAGGCAGAAAGCAAACATTGATCGACTCATAATTAGTCCTTAAGATACATATCACATGGATATAATTAGCCTACGGGCAAGAAGCATACTCCTAGCAAACCAGGAGGTAACTTGAGGGGAAAGTATAATGAACATAAGAGCCTAATCAGGGGCCCTAAACATGAGGGGATATCCTCTACTGGCCCTAATGTGGCCCCACTACTATATGGAGAACTTACTAGAGAACAACTAAATGACTCCACATAATGTATCTAGAGAAAAGATGACTCTAAGTATGAAAATCGACATACAGAAAATGCTACTCAAAGGTACCTGATGAGTAAACAATAGATTGCATGGAAAAGAAATGTAATATAGAAGTTCATGAAGTCTCCAAATTACCTTGTTTAGTAACTGATGCAGTTCAATCATTGATCATCGATACCATGTCAAAAGAGCAAAATGACAATAAAATCCAGGATTAGTTTCTTCTTAAAACAAAAAAACAAGAATTAAAGGATTAAAACTTATATTTTATAACAGATAAATAAGAAAGAGGGGATTTACTAAAGGGGAGAAAATATAACACCAACCTTGCAGCGAGAAATCCTTGAGAGTGATATGGCAAAGATTATAAACATCGGTGGTTATATTTAATTTCTGCAGCTTCAATCCAAGTGTTCTAGCACAATCCAAAGCCTGCAAGTTGGTTATGAGGCTCTGCTTTTGTAAATGAGAGATATAGCTCTCCATCGCGCTACAGCATTCTGTTTTTTTATTTATACCATTTCCACATGACTTTGTAACATGTATCATCTCAGGGAAAACCAGAGGGCAAACTGAAAAACATAGAACAAGAGAAATATTGACAAAAAGAACAAGAGATCAATAATGTCAGCTGATGAGACTGGCATTGCAGGATGAAATCAATATATAATCAGAACAATATGCAGACACTTGTCAATTTGCAGTCTATAAGAACAATGTTAGCAATATATGCATAAAGGATAAGATAAACAAACTGTAGTTTCTAACAAATGTCCACATCCATATGTATAGCAATTAACAGCGATCAACAAAGATCTTACTTCCAAAGAGATTCTTTAGATATACAACTAAATTTATGTCCAGAAAATACGATAGGAAGCCTGTACTATAAAGCATTATTTCAATGTCACTTGATGCTTCTAATATATACTAGCACCATGTACTCTCTCATTCCTTTTCTTCACATGTAAAGAACAAGTTCTTCCTCTCCCACTATGTTCTCCCCATTCTCCCCTGTTTATTCCTTATCTCCTACCTCCGACATTACATGATTGAGCCAATAGATTGAATTAATGGTTACATAAAGCAATTTTCTTCAACATCACAGCTGATGATTGATCTTCTCTACATTGTCGATGTAGGTGTAGCATGCTCTCAAAAATAAAAGAAACCTCAAGAAACATTCTAGTAGTTTCCAGTCACTGTAAATAAAGTTAGTTAACCACACTTGTATGGTTTAGATTCACCTTTATTGACATTGCAATTGGATAATCCTCTGAGCACCTGCTTCGCATGTAAAGGGTCAAGCTTCCTAGCTAGCCATCGCAGTACAACATTTTTACAATCACTAACCCTATTCAAGTGTCCAGGTAAACTCTTTGATGAATGGTTGCTCAAAAGTTCAGAAGTTTTTGATGCAAGTCCAGTAGCAGCTTCTAAAATGGCATTTTGGCAAACTTGTTCACAACATTCTTTCACAGGATCAATCTTCTCACAATCATGAAGGAGCTTAGAAGATTCTACCACGCTCTCAAACTCGGTAACATCTGTAACCGGGCAAGACCCTTCTGTAAGATTTGAGGGATGAATTGAGCATATCTTCGCAAGATTATTTTCAGCACCTTGACCCACCAAAACATGCTCAATATCTGAAAGGCAAAACTTGGAAACAGTTCCATTTAAAGCAAGCACATTGGTTGTTTTGCTAGATTGTCCAACAAGAATTGTAAGGGTTGCTTCTAATTGTGGACAGCATATAACATTAGCCAACAATGGTGCAAAGAACTCGTGACAATCAGTTGATGTCATACTCATCAATCTTTCAGCAGCAGTGAAGTTAAATGTACATACTCCTATAAAAAAGAGGATAGCAGTAAGTTCAACAAGTAGTTTCGCACATTAAGTGCCTAGTAATGAGATTAATGTTACAAAATTAGAACAGAAAAGAAAACCTGATAATTTTGGAATAGTAGCATTTGTGAAAGGTGATAAAGGAGAAGGTGCAAGAAGAGGAAGTAAGGGCTGAGGAGCTGTGTCTGGAGAGATCACAGGAAGAAATGCATCCAATCTGCTGTCAGTTGACACAGAGATTCCAAGGTGGTTTAAGGGATTGCAGTAGCAACCATTAAGACCTATAAGAGAACCATTAATGAGTTAATTAAAAAAAATCATCATATCCCTTAGCATCAATTTAGTTCATAAGACACAAGAATGCCAGGAGTGACATGCTGCAGTACGTACTCCCAGCCACATTACCAAAAAGGTCAACCATAAGATAGAGCATTGTGGTTTCTATTAAAAAAACAGCTTCAGCCAAAGCTCATACGCATGCCACATATATCTCAACCCAATTCTTTTTACCGCAGTCTATATAGAATGTAGAAGTATCTAAATACATCACCAAATTCAGATCTCCTGGAATATATTACCCGAATATATTTAATAGTCCTGAAAATCGAATATTAAATTGCATGTCTCATATTTTTTCAGAACTGTGTAAAAACTTCTTCAAACAACTCTATGTCACAATACCACTGAGATGCATTGGAGGCCGTTAGAAGTTACTTTCACAGCAATTCGTCCTCAAAATTAACACATTCCCATTACAGAAAAACTGATTTGCAACCGTTGTCTAAACCAACAAGGTTGCAGTTTAGCATTCTAAGCTAAAAATAGCATCCTGGAGTTATTGATCAATACAATCTAAAGAATGACCGTGAACTTAATTAACTGATCAGAAGAAAAGAAGCTCAAAATGCTAATCCCACGAAAGCTCTCCAGATCACATTGTCCAGTCTCTAAATAAACCAACAGAAACAGTGAATGCAAACAAACCCTGCCATGATGCTAAACGATAATGAGCTGAGACGAAACGAGTAGGCCCAGTTGACGAGTAAAACCAGATACCTCCCAAGATATAGCACACTAAAATATAAGTAAGACCCAGATGACAAATTGAAGTTCAGAATACGCAACAAGTAGAGAGAGAGCTCACAGATCAAGCTAAAACGAGTAAACCAAGTTAAAGGAACGGAGAATAAGAGGTGGAACTCACTCGAAAGCAACAGAAACAGTTCAAGTAGAATCATGTTGCAAGTCACCATTTCATTCATGCCTCCACCCTTGTCACTACCAAAAGAACCAAACAGTTAAAGAACAGAAGAGGAGCATAAATGGAGGACAATAAAGGGAAATGAGGGAAGAAATTTTGTAGCTTGGAATTCAGAGTATGTGAAAGCAAGGAAGAAGTGGGAGAGAGAGAGGGAGGTGGGTAAGTAATGAGTGTGGGGACTAGAGGTAGAGAACAGCTGGCTGTATTTTAAAAGAGATAAAGAAATTTTGTGGGAACCACAGAAAACTGAGATGTAATTGCTTGCTGTTGCTGGTGTCATGAATGCCTTTAGTACTTGCCGCCACTTGTTTTTCCTCCTTGCACCTTCCAAACAGAGGACTGCTCTCGCTCTCGCTCTCGCTCTCTCTCTCTCTCTCGTACGAAAATTGTGACATGGTTGGCGGGGGTATTATGATTAATTACGACGTCTCAGAATGGGGGAACCGGCCATGCTTCTGGTGGGGCTGCCCGTCTTAATTTTTTCTGTTGCTTCCTTTTCATCGAAGATCTTCTGTAAAATATTAATGGCTAATCCTGTTTAATACCTAAAATGAAGTCGTTTTAGGTAACCTCTAAAATGTCTAAAATAATATTTCCTCCGATTTATAATAAGTGTTGTTTTTTATACATTTTAATTATTCAAAATAAATGTCGTTCTTAACTTTGTATGCGTGTTTATAATTTTACTTCCAAAATTAACCTTTAATTTTTCTCTCATCTTAATTACACAGATCACAATTTCAAAACAATTTAATATGTAATTTCTCTCACATACTAACAATTTCAAGATAACTTTATGGGAGTATTAATAAAGGTATATCTATAATTTCATTAGCTTTCTTAATAAATGTGCATTTTTCTAAAATGACACTTATTATGAATCGGAGGGAGTATCATTTTGAGCATCGGACAAGATTAGACGTAATAATATCGGACAGAGAATCTAAACTCCTTTCTACTAAAAATTTTTCGTCTAATATTATGGTAGAACTAGAACGAAATAAAGAATACGCTTTGGAAAGAAAAAATACAATTATTTATTGAATACAAATAAACTGATATAGAAAGTATTGGAGAATTTCACAGACAACCACACTAGTAACAAAAGATAATTTGAGCTCCCTAAACTTTAAGAATATACTTAAAAATAGAAAGATTGCACACCTAATGACAATTATTATAAACCAATGTATAGACTTGACTCCTAGAGACTTATTTGTAAATAATAATAAATCCTAATTGTAGATAACAACAAGTAACCCACTTCTACTGAAATTCGGAAACTAATAAGCAGCCCATTTCTACTGAAAATCTGAAACTACCAACTCTTCCTATTTTCCTCTAATAGTTTCCAACTAATTACATCATCTGCTCTTGACTTAGTCTTCTTGCGAAAGTATGTCTTTAGTGGTCTATCAGTACCCCTCCCTTAGAAAGTCACCTTGTCCTCAAAGTAAAAATAGGGATATCGTTGCTGTAATAGGTCATATGATTCTCAACTGGCATCTTCAGAAGGATGGTTCTACCAAAAGATGAGCAATTCCGAATCTAATTCATCACCATGCTTAATCCAATGGTGAGCCAATACTTTTTGAGGTTCCACATCAAACTCCCAATAGGAATTCAAAGATAATGGAGCCGGGGGATTGGTGGAGAGTTGTCCTTTAGCTTCTTTAAGTAGTGAGACATGGAAAATAGGATGCACCTTGGCGTTAGCAGGGAGCTCTAGTTCATACGCTACTGGACCCCAACATTTGAGAATCTTATAAAGACCAAAAATCGAGGCAAAAGCTTCTCATTCATATGCCTAGCTAAAGAATGTTGCCTGTATGGTTGGACTTGTAAGAAGACAACATCACCAATTTCAAATGATTTTTCTCTATGATTCTTATCCGCTTGTGCCTTCATCCTATTTTAAGCTTTGAGTAAATTGTCCTTTAAAACATGTAATATAGCATCCCTTTCAACAAATTGTTCTTCCAATTCTGTTATGGGAGTATCATCGCAACAATACACTTGTAAGGTGGGAGGGTCACGACTATACACAGCATGAAAAGGAGTAGTGTTTGTCGCCATATGGAAATTGGTGTTGAATGAAAATTTTGCCCAGCACAAGAAACGACTCCAAATCTTCGGCTTCTCACTTGCAAGGCATCTGAGATAAACCTCCAAGCAATGATTTACGACTTTCATTTGTCCATCTAATTGTGGGTGGTAAGCTCTCCCCATTCACAACTTTGTCTGATTAAGCTTAAAAAATTTATGTCCAAAAGGAACTGGTGAACAATCTGTCCCTATCTGATAGTATGCTTCTTAGAACATCATGTAACCGAACAATTTTCCTGCAAAACACATCAGCAACTATTTTTGCAGAATATGGGTGAGTTAGTGCCACAAAATGGGCATATTTAGATAATCGATCTACCACAAACAAAATAGTATCATATCCATTGGATTTCGGCAATCCATTAATGAAGTCCATCGAGATGTCTTCCTATACCCTCTGAGGGATCAACAGTGGTTAAAGCAAACCTGTTGGAGATAATGTCTCATACTTGTTTCATTGACATATGAAGTAGTTTTGAACATAATGTTTAACTTCGTTCCGCATATTTGGCCAAAACACCCCAACAGAAAGCCTCTTGATTGTTTTGAGAGATCCTCCATATCCACCAAAAGGGGTATCATGTGTTTCAGCTATAAGCTTCTCCCTTAAAGGCAAATCAGTTGGGATGACAAGCTTTCCTTAAAAATAAAGGCGTCCATTCTGGCTACAATAATCAGGAACAGAAGTGGGATCTTTCTGTAATTGCTCTATAATTCTTGTATTCACGGAGTCTTGCTGTAGGAGTGTCGGGAGCTTATCAAATTCTATTGAAAAAGTAACTGATAACTGTATAAAATGAGGTCAATGGGATAGAGAGTCTGCCACAATATTCTCCTTTCCATCTAGATATATGATAGTAAAATCAAAGGGCAGAAGTTTGATTAAAAGTCGTTGTTCACTAGTAGCAATCTTCTACTCCAATAAAAACTTCAAACTGCAATGATCAGTCTTTATAAAGAAATACCTCCTTAGAAAATAATGCTTCCATTTTTGCAAAGAAAGCATTAGTACAAGTAACTCCTTATCATATGTAGATTTAAATCTGTTTGAGAAAGAAAATCCCTTAATGTAAAAAGCAATTAGGTGGCCCTCTTGTAATAAAACAGCTCCTACCCATTATGATGAAGCGTCACATTTAATAGTGAATAATTGGGAAAATTTTGGAAGCTTTAAAATAGGTGCAGATGTGAGTAAATTTTTTAGTTTAAAGAAAGCTTCAACAGGCACCTCATTCCACCTGAAAGAATCTTTCTTGGTTAGCTCGATTAAAGGACAAACTAGAATTCTGTAACCTTGGACAGATCGACGGTAGTAACCAGTGAGTCCTAGGAATCTTTTCAACTACTTGACATTTTGGGGTTGTGGTCAGTCAACAATTGCTTTGATCTTGTCTAGATCTACCTCGACTCCTTGATTAGAAATGACATGACCGAGAATCCCATTCTTTGTTGAGCGAAGGAACACTTCTTTCTATTAACAAAAAAAATAGTTTTCTTGGAGGAGAGTGAGGGTAATCCTTAAGAGTTCTTTGTGCTACTCAAGGTTAGGATTGTACACCAAAATATCATCAAAGAAAACCAAGATAAATTGTCGAAGATGGGGTCGAAATAAATTATTCATTACTGACTAAAATGTAGAGGGAGCATTGGTCAAGCCAAAGGGCATGACTAAAAACTCATAGTGACCAGAGTGTGTTCGAAATGATGTTTTATGGACATCTTCAAGTTTCATATAAATTTGGTGATATCTAAAGCGAAGGTCGATTTTGGAGAAGAAAGAGGCTCCATGTAACTCATTTAGCAACTCATCAATATTTGGAATGGTATAATTATCTGCAATGGTAATCTTATTCAAACTCTTGTAGTCAACGTAAAATCTCCAACTCCCATCTTTCTTTCTTATTAGTAAAATAGGGATAGCAAACGGGCTGGAACTTGGACGTATTAATCCTTTGTTAAGTAATTCATTAACCAAATGTTCAATCTCATTTTTCTAGTAAAAAGGGTATTTGTATGGTCGAATATTTGGCAATTTGGCATCAGGTAGGATATTTATGGCATGGGATTAGGTTCGGTTAGGTGGGACTCCATGTGGTGTTTGGAAAATAGTATGAAAATCATCTAGTAGGTTTTGGATGTCAATAATGATATTCTCTTGGCTTATTGGAGTTTCAAGTTGTCTAATAATTTGGCACAATACTCCTTGCTTCTCGTTGTGGATTAGCTTTTGCATAGATTTGAAAGTTACTCCCTTAGCTCATGGCTTCACTTCTTCTTGCAATTTGTACTTCTTTCCCTTATAATTAACGACCCGTTTGGTTGAACTTTTATCAGTAGAGCTTTTATCATTAGAGCTTTTTGTTGGACCAATGGTGGTTGACAAATTAAATTCCCTTATGTTTTGATAATAATAAAATATCCAGAATTAGTTAAGA
>JANKOE010000002.1:53482470-53498315 GCA_026284465.1 Erythroxylum citrifolium | reverse complement strand
TTTATTTTTAAAAATAAATAATTTAAAAATTATTTATAAACTAATATTTATTTTATATATTTTTAATTATTAAATCAAAATTTATTTGAAATTTATCTATTTGAAATATAATTATATTTATTAGTAATTATTAAATTAATTTTATAAATTAAAATTGTAATTATTATTTATTATTATGATTTTTGAAGACATGGTTGAAAATATACAGTACAACTGTACAATATGACAATAAACTATTTTGACATTTTTAAAAAAATTCAGGAATTATTTTATAAATTTAAAAAATTACCCGAAACGGTACCTGATATTAACTAATACCAGTACAATACTGTACCAGAACTCAGTCTGGTTCTAAGTCCGAGACGGTATTCGGAGCATTGGCTCTCACTCCGAGATTGTCTTATTCATATAAGGTAAGCTATAATTGTAATCGTAATCAAATTAAATCATAATTGTATCCCTAATACATTTCGTGATCCCCAAAGATACAGAATCAGATCTGATTCAGATCATAATCTCTAACACTCTTCACTCCTACCAACCTAGCGAATGCAATTCCAGGGCTATGCTCACTCAATCACTTAAATGACACAGATTTCAGAATTTTCATGCTAAGTTTCAGCGGGGACTTTATGAAATTTGGGTGAAGGATCCAAAAAAACTAAACAAGAACCACAGGGCCTACTCAATTTCATAGTTGACTAAGAGAACTGATTACCATCAAGGGCCTCAAGAACACATGCAGTTCAACTTATAAGGAGAATTGGGTCCTCCCCTAGGCAGGGGCTTACTAACAACAAGTCCCAGACTCACACGCACAAGATAATCTTTGAAAGAAAAAGCAAAGCAGTGAAGGAAGGGAGCTCAATCATCAGTGCATAGCATATGTACCTGGTGCATCTCGCCCCATTATGCAATCCATCCCAATTCACAACCTGTTCCAGAGAGAGAAGTGTTTGAATCCAATCTGGTATCATAAACATTTGCACAACTACTCACAGGTTCTCAAATCGCGAAATGCCTCGGGCCTTTCTGTTGATTCTAAGCATCTGGAAGCGCATGCAAGAAGCTAAGCTAGAACCCCTGAGGTGAGACACGAGACTACTTGACGGAAGAAATGTACAAGATGTCGGGGTTTGATGTTTCTAATTAGTTCCTGTATTGTGCCCTATTCTGCTTAAGTTAACCTATTAACTTTTGTTAAACATCAGCATCTCATTTAGCATTCCAAAAAGTAGTAGAAGAGGAAAACAACCTGTTCTGTTGGCACAACTTATGTTGTTTTGTCAAAGGAAGTTGACCATTGCTCTCCTATCCCGTCATCTGCTTGGTTTTATGGTATGGCTTTTTATACTAGTTTTAATTATTCTTGCTAAAATCTTTGCATTTGATTAGAGCATCCCTGGATCAAAGATGGAGATGCAGCTTCAGACAAGCCAATAGACAGTGCAGTCCTCTCTAGATTGAAGCAGTTCAGAGCCATGAATAAGCTCAAGAAGCTTGCATTGAATGTAAATTCTCTTTGTCCTAATTCTCCTGAATTTTTAAGTTATACAAGCAGGAATTGCTCTGTTTTCATCTGTTTTTGTTCCAACAATCCACTTTAAATAGGTCATTGCACAAAACATGTCACAAGATGAGATTAAAGGTCTCAAGGCACTGTTCACAAATATGGACACTGACAATAGTGGCACTATCACTTACGAGGAACTGAGATCAGGTTTGGCTCGCCTTGGTTCAAAGCTGACAGAAACGGAAGTCAAGCAACTCATGGAAGCTGTACGTTAGCATAGAGATACTTTGTTCATATTTTCTCTCAAAACATGTCGAAGCTGTATTATCATCATTTATCTTTGGGCAGGCTGATGTGGATGGCAATGGAACAATTGACTACATTGAATTCATTTCAGCCACTATGCATAGGTATAAATTGGAAAGAGATGAACACCTGTTCAAAGCATTTCAGCACTTTGATAAGGATAGCAGCGGGTGAGTTTTTCTCCTCCTGGATCTATACTATTCTTCAGTGCTTGAACAAGTTTAAACTAAATGAAAGACTGCAATTCCTACATGGTCTTCTTAAATTGATTTGATACTTTAAAGTTTTCCTTCTGTTTAGGATGTTCTATAGTAGTCCTAGTATAAGCAATTCGAAAGCACACATTTGGGGATTTGAACATGGTTTTTCTAGATAACTTCTTTCATGAATTTGTTTTTTCAATCACTTTGGTAATAGATTTATAACGAGGGATGAGTTAGAGTCGGCAATGAAAGAGTATGGAATGGGAGACGAAGCAAGCATCAAGCAAATAATCAATGAAGTGGATACAGATAATGTAGGTCTTCTCCGATATTGGTTCCTGAAATTTCTCGTCTTGGATGACTTGCACTGATATTTGCTTCAATGCGCAGGACGGGAGGATCAACTACCAAGAGTTCTGTACAATGATGAGAAGTGGAACGCAACATCAAGGGCTGTCTTAACCGTCAACTGCAAGCTTAATCACTCTATTTTACAGGAGTGATAAGAACTGGAATGGTTTTGCTGAAAGTAGCACAACACTGCCCAGCTATGATCTTAAGTCCTACTTCTCAGGCTCCAATTTTCAATTTGCTTGGACGTGCATGACTTCGTGCTAATCTCTTGGTTGTCAGAACTTTCTAGGTTCTATTTTTCACTTCTACCGGAAACTTTTTACTTTGGACTAAAATAAAGATATCTTCAACGAGTATTGTACACAATTTGTTGATGAATGACAAGGAGAGTTATCACCTTATATAACACTGGTAGCCTTGGATAAGTTAGGAATCAGCAATTCCTGGTAAGCTTAGCACGTAGACCCTATCGAAAATGGAACAATATCAAGCTTGGATTATGCTATTAAAAGAGCTGCTTTCTTTCTACAAATGTTGGTATGATACTGCAACAAGGAACTTGTGCAGTTTGAACACATCATATTCACTTGGCGAATCGTAATGTCCATTCAGAAGCAAGTTCATCATGTTTCGCTTTATTTGCCAAGTACAAGTGAGCAATACCAGGAGAAGCAGGATTATCTGCAAAAGGAATAAGGCTTCCATCACGAAGCTGAATTGCTACAAAAATAAATGCTAAAAAATTTAAACAAGACAGTCTTCGAGGAATTCGATAAAGTCCAATTTAAAATTTTTGTATAAACATATCTTCCAATATTTAAGTTGCAAGTGGACATACTCTTTCTCAGGAATGGTCTATCCTAAACGTTTTAACTGTATTAAGCAATCAAAGGAATGGCATTCAACAACAGCATTCAAAGAGTGGTCATATAAAAGTTCTCTCACAATTTCCAACCCGCAAGAAGGAAAATCACCACATTAGGACATATAAACGCAATATTGAGTCAGTGAACAAGCATAAACATAGTAAGTAACTAAGCACAGAAAAATAAAGCCTTTAAAGTATGTAGAACAGGAAGGGATGTATTACAAGGGTCAGGATGACTGAAAATTGATCTGATTGCAAGAAGCACTTTTGTAATTGTATGAGCTGGACTCCAGCTATCCCTCAAAATGTCCAAACTAAGATTGCCGGCTGAATCAACATTACAATGGTAGATGCGGGTTCTAAATACTATCTGCAAAGCACACTCATGATAAAGCATAAAAGGCAATGAATAAAGTAATGGAGCATATGCTCCAACCAGTGATTCAAGAATACCCAGGAGCTTATCCTGCCAGTATGCATAATCCTTCTTTGGTGCAAACAGTCAACTGAAACAAGACCTTGATATGCAAGATGCATTCTTAAGAAAGAAAATAAACAAGATCAGCTTGATTAGGAAATAATTGCAGCGGTTATCTTATTTAGACAGGAGTCATCTTATTTAGGAAGTCTATTATTTTCACAAGTCTATGTTAATAGGAGAATAAGTTAGCTGATTCCTCTTCTATTTTACTTCCTAAAAGCTTTATTTATTGAGTTTATTTAAAGGTGATTACAATGAAAAAGAAAACAATAAGAACTTATTGTAAACATAGTTAATAGAGAGCTTGTCAAAAACGAGTTTTATAAACAACAACCATAAGGGCGAAGAAGGAGAAGAATAGTAAGGAAAAATAGGATTTCCTTGTAAGCTATCTTGTGACTATGTCCTACACAAAAATACATATCAATTTGGTATCAAGCCCAAGGTCATAGACAACTTGTGTGATATGTCAACTAAAGTAGATGTGTTTATGAAATAAGTGCAGCAGTGATTAGCAAATGTAGAAGAATGCCAGAATGCTCAATTTGAGGAGTTTCTGCAGGCTATTTGCTGAGAGGCCAACAGGGGAAGCTGATAGCAGTAACCGCACTTATATAAAGAGGATGCCAAACAAAAGTGCAAGGCCAGCTGGTTTAGGCACTGTTCCTAGGTATTCTAAGTTAGAATTCCACAACTATGATGTTTCTAATGGCCATCTTGTTTGGATTTACAAGGTAGAGCAATTCTTCGAAAACCAACGAACCCCAAGAGAGGGGAAAATGGGGCTAGAAACATCCCATCTTAATGGAGAGGCACAACTGTGGTTTTCTAAGGTGGAGTAAGAGGAATTCGATAAGATTGGAAATTTTTCAAGAAACAATATCACCTATTGTTTGGAACTCCCATGAGTCTTAACCCATTGAGTGAATTAGCTATTTTGAAACACTTTGGGACAATGGAGGCGTACAAGAGGGAATTTCAGATTTTTGTTGGCGCACACAACAGAGCTTAAAAAGGCAGCAGGTTGGGTTGTTTACTAGTAGGCTCATGGAAGGGCTTTGACTGGAAGTGGAGCAACAGTAACCAAATAGCAAGGGGCAGCCATAAACTTGGCCCATGCACATGAAAGGAGATTGAGAAATGCTCCAATTGCTACACAAGGGAGTCAATAGGCTACCCCTTTCTGGCACAACTTGAGGGTTGTGTTAGGAAATTCTATACGATGAAAAGGGAGTGTAGGTGTGAGTCACGGGGTTGTTTCTAGCGTGGGAAGTGCTCCTGCGCCTTTTGTTAATAAATTGACCAAGGTAGAGATAGAGGAACGAAGAGAAAAGGGGCTTTCCTGGAATTGTGATGAAGCATTCTACTGGAGACATAAATGTAAGAAGTTGTTTTGAGTAGAATTCTTAGAATCTGAAGAAGAGGATGAAGGAAGCAGATAAAAGAGGGCTAGGATATCCAGAGTTATCCTGACTTCAAGCTTGAGGACAAGCTCTTTGTCCAGGGGAGAGTAATGATACGCAAGATGCATTGTTATGAAAGAAAATATACAAAAAGATCAGCTTGATTAGGAAATAATAGCAACAATTATCTTATTTAGGCGGCAGTTATCTCAATTAGGAATTATATTATTTTCATAAGTCTATTTTAATAGGAGAATAAATTAGCAGATTCCTATTCTAATATGTATTGAACCTATTTGAATGGCATTATGACAAATAAAAAAGCAGTGAGAATCTTTCGTGAAAATAGTTGATAGAAAGCTTATCAAAGTCAGTTTTCTAAACAGCAATCATAAGGCCTAGAAAGAAGAAGAACTCAAGGAAAGAAAAAGAAAATTTACCTGTAAGTCATATGACTAGATCCTACACAAAAACATATATCAGACTTATGGTTGCAAACCGATCAAATTGGAATCAAATGCACAACCCTGCCTAAACCAATGTGTCAAACTTCATCAAACAACCTAAATACCACTAGTATGCTGGCTAGTTATTACATTGCTTGATGTTTGCAGTCTCTTATGTTTATAAAGACATACACAAAGATATCATAGCACAATGCACTTGTGAACGACAGATGCTGCAAATACAAAACAACATTATGTTTCGTCAGACAAATGGACTGCCCCTTGTGCAACATATCACCAAGAATGGACTTGAAAATGCTATGACCATAGAGTCAAAACTTTAAAGTAAACAGGAGCCCATGCCTATTATCTAATATCCAAACTCCCTAACCTCATTCACACATTTGCAGGTTGTTCAATCTAGGAAATTTCATATGGCTTACTTACAAGTGGAAAGGAGATGAAAGAAACAAGATCTTCTCTTTTAGGAAAAATAAGTGTGTAAACACACCTATCTACAAATATGACTAAAAACAGTATAACTGTATACTTAATTGTAGAATTTTAAGCAGCATGCTATGTTGGACATGTACAAGCATACCTTTGGAGCTTTGAATGGATACTCAGGTGGAAATAACATGTCCAGAAAGAATATACCACCTTCATATGGTGTTCCTGTAAATATGAATAGAACAAATTGGTGAACATTGACATAAGTCTTGGATTATACTAAAAGTTTACAGCCAGCATTCCAGCTCAAAATTGAAGGTATCATTTGAATGTTAATGGTAAAAATACATGTCATGCCGATTTTTCCATCGAACAAGCGTGGTACAGAATCCCAAAAATGAGTCACAAATTGCGGGGCTAAAAGAGGGAAAAGAACTGAAAGTTGAGAGCCCAAAAGTCTAAGGAAATCAGTAGATTTTATGCATCACTGTATTTTGAAGGTAAATTTCTCGAGTTCACCAATATGAACATCATAGTTCAGTGATGCGAACTTGATAGCCAGAAACAGAAGTTACCCAGCCAGGCAAAGAAGCACAATGTATACTGGCATGACAAAACGAGAACGAAGGTACCAAAAATATGAAAACCAAGAAATAAGAGAGTTTGTTCAATTCAAATGAATCTCATCACAATTCAAAAAAAAAAAAAGCAAATAATGTGAACGTTTGAATCATCAAGAAAGATCAACAAAGCAATCAAACAACAAGGAAGGCTCAATTATGCTATAGAAAGGAAACCAAATATTAGAACTTTCACGCCAGAAAAGAAGAGAGCATAAACTAAACCAAAATTCAGAAAACTCAAAAAGTGGAGTTTGGAAAGGAAAAATAAACAAGAACCCAATAGAAACAAACAGAGAGAGAGAGAGAGAGAGAGAGACCTGGAGGGCCAATGAACGTGGAAACCCAGTGGTAGAGATTATCACCCATAGGACCAGCAGAACAATCAGGAGGTGGTTCAAGGTTGAGTTCTGCCATTTCTCTCTGTATCCTCTTCCCCGAAGTTGAAACTGATTTTGGTGAAAGCCATGTCGATCCTCCTCCTCCAGTTATGGAGGAGCCCCCGCTGTTGTTCATCTTCAGATCACCAGGCATGACCACCGCACCATAACGATCATCACCAGCCTCTGTTTGTTCCTTCAAAAGCACAACCTTTCAGAAATCTAGTAACTTGACAGAGAGACGTGTCGACGGCAAATCCAGTATATAATTTGAAATTAATGAAATAGTTTTAAATATTTTGAAATTAATGAAATAACTGAATGTTTAGTTAGGAATAAAGTTTTAAATAGAATTAAATAATTTATAGTGAAATATAACGTAAATAAATATAATATTAGAAAATTGTTGTTTGAGAATGACAGAAGAATAATACAATGATATGTTATTTGAATGAAGGGTTTATAATATAATATAGTGTATCATTTTACTTTTTATTTTAAACTCTCCAGGTTGAAAGTTTTCTATTTTTACTATTTAGAATTGAATGAGATGTAATATGAAACTCTCCTATTCTATTTTATTTTATTATAAAACTTCCTCCTAAACGATGTAATAATATTATATTTCATTCTATTTTGTTATAAAACTTCTAACCAAACATAGTCTAACTGTAAACCTATTTGACGAGTTCAGATCCTCTGTCCAATATTATGGTGTCTTATTGTGTCCAACAAATCTCAGCCATTTATTTATGTGGGTCTCGCATGGGGCCCACGTGAATCCCGCAAAATAAATGGCTGAGATTCCATGAGACAGGATAAATGGCTGAGACTCCATAAGTCCAAATCCTTTGTCCAATATTACTCTGTCTTATTTTGTTTCATGGAATCTCAGTCATTTATTTTGCGGGACCCACGCGGGCCTCATGCGAGACCTACATAAATAAATGACTGAGATTTATTGGACACAATAAAACATCATAATATTAGACAGAAGATCTGGACTCGTTCTTACATATAGTCTTGTATAAATAAAATGGCACAAAATGTCCAACAACAAATAACTTATGTATTTGTAGTCAACAAATCATTAAATCTTTATTTAACACACAAATTAGACAAGTGTGACACGCTAATTGATTATCATGATTAATAGATGAGGAAATCAATACAAAAGACATCTTATTGAAGCTTTCAAATTGTCGACGAATAACAAATAAAAATCATGAGTTAACCTAAAAATTCTTAAATCGAATCTCAATCGGATAAGAGCATAAATTGGAAATTAATGCTAATTTTGCCAATGGATAGGAATAAGCCAAAGCAAAAGGTAAATGCATAAACCAATATTTACCCTCTTGCACTGAGTTTGTATCTTATCACTATATGATGATCATACTACGATTAAGACAGTAGTTTAGTAAGAAAATTTTATAAGATTTTCTAAAATGAGTATTTGTTTGAATCCTGTAACTTCAATTATAATTATAATTAAGAGGAATTGTCTAAATATATAAGTAGATCTTTCATAAGAACTTAGCTCCTTTCACATGCCCAATGACTAATGTTCTACAGTATAATATTGTCTTAATATTATAATGAACTATATCCAATTCATCAAAGAATATCGTGATTCGAATAATTATTTCCATTGAATGAAAAATGTATTATAGCTTGATTAGCAACTGATGTTACATTGAAATGTTTCCAGCTCAAAATAATATTATTTCAACTAAATCATACCTTAACTAGGCCTTACTATTGTCAAACAAAAGTTAACATTCTTGTAATGTTGAATTCAAAGATCAACTCATATAGAGAATAATGAATATTTTTAATACTTCATAACTATCAAATATATAAAATAATAAACATCTTTAACATATTATTTATATTCTTGGGCTATAATAAACATCAAATATTTATTCCAGAATTATGTTGTTAAATTTTCATATATATTAAAAGTTGTTCTCGGAATATCATGTATTCCATATGAACAATATGTTTTTGATATGTGTTTAATTATTTCATAACATTTAGGGATTAAGGACATGAAACTGCTTAAGATACTCACTTCAACTCATATGTGATTTTAGGCATAATTCAGAAGCAAAGAAATTAAAGTGAGTCAAAAGCACGACATTTGAGTCATTTTTCAAGGACTAATTTTCACTTATCTTCATGGAACAAGAAGAAGAAAATTTAAAAGACAAAAAGAAGACAAGAAAAATAGAAACACAAATAAATTAAAGTTACTCGTGGATGTTGTGCATGGACCATGCAAGGTCTCATGCAATGTGTTTTATAGGAATTAAATGAAGACAAAAGGAAACGCTGCAACAGATGCACATACACACGTTGAACAAAAATGAAGGAAATGCTTGCGTTTCACCTATGTGTTTCCACGTTGTTGCAGAAACGTAAACAACGTCTGTGTAAACGCAGACGCTTCACAACACAACGAAATGGAAAAGTATCAACTAGGTAAGAAACATGGACAAAACGACGTAGCGCAGAAGGACAGAAAAAGGGACAAGACGTTGTTGTTGGGTAGGAGCAATTCATACACGGTGGCAAGAGAATAAAACTGCAGACAACGTGAGGGTTTGGGGAGTTGGTTTTAAATAAAAATCATAACAATAGCGAGAGGAGTGTGGTCTTCAATGGGGGTTCTTTCTTGGGGCTAAAGCAATTATTTTTTGGTAGCTTTTGATCTTAATGAAGATGAGGGGTAAAGCTCTCAATCGGGAGAGACTCATGGAGGGCTAGACGTTTCGACACCGGTTCGGAGGTGATGTCAACGCTGACGATCTGAATTAAGTGTATTTCACAATTTTTATTGTTTCTTTCTCTCTTTAGAAATTGAATGTGTTATCATATATTAATTGATTTGAATTTTGTGTATGGATAAGTAATCTCATTATCATCGATTATTTATGTATGAACCTATTGGGTATTGTGAAAAGATGATTGTAATGCATTCATTGGATTGTTTCTTTGCAACCCATTGCTAGAATTTCGATATAATCCGTGATTGTTATATTTGAAATTCATGTGTAACGACTAATGATTCGTAATCATTAGGGATAACATAACCTAGGTTAAATGACACATCGTATGTGGTTTTTGTCTTAATTAATTGGTTTTCTTAATTCATAATGCTATTACCTAATTGAATCTAGAAATCGTATCCTAGGTTATTTGACGATTAGGTTTAATTAATGATCATATTTTGATTAAACACTACCTAAGAGAAAATTTGAGTTAATTATTAACCTACGAGCTACGATTAATAGTTTTTATGAGAGGTTTTAGAATGACAAATCATTGAAATATGTTTAATTAAGGTATAGGACAAGATTGAACTAAAGAACCGGGTCCCAACTTAATTCTCCACTTTTATCATTTTTTACATATTTTCTTTAAATTGCTTTTGTTAGTTAGTTTAGCTTTATTTTATTTTCTTGTTTCTAAAACCAAAACCCCCATAAACCTAAACATCGATTAATTTCACTTCAACAACTTTACACAAACTTTATGTGGGATTAACCTAGACTCACCACTATTATAATAGTAGTCTAGTTTTTATTTTAATTAGCGTAACGATGCATTGTCAGTCTTTATGCACTCACACTGAAGAGTACAACTATACTTCCACTAATCTTCTTGTATACATAATAAATCTATAACCACTTCTAAAGCAAACTATTTTAGTTCATCATAAAAATGAATCTTTCAGTTATACATCAAATATATCAATAAAGGCACTAATTCCAATTGGATATATTGTCATGTGATGTAAACCTTATCAAACTTCATATTATTACCATAACTTTATATTATCCAAATTTAGTTCTAAACTTATTATATGATGTATGTTTCAGCTAAGGATCACATCCTAAACTCATTAACTTGAACTCTTTTTTTAGAGTCAAACCTTTCCATATCTAATATAAAATTGCGCTAATTGACTTAATTGGAACTACCAATTGTAAGTTATTATACTAGGCATAACTGTAGAAGAAATAAATATTACATCGTATAATATTTCGTAATGTATATTCTTCTTTACACAATAACATACTATTATTGAATTTAGTTGTGGAGTTAGTCACTAAAGTATCTCATTCCCTATAAATAACTAAGAGAATTTCATAATCATCATATCATAAACAAGAGAATATCATAATCATCATATTAATCTCATTGAAGTGCTTCAATATTCTCAATGCTTAATTTCTATTTAGATTTAAATAATTTATACTTTCAAAATTTTAATCCAACATTTCATCTAATACATATGTCTCTATCATATACAGTCGTCAATAAATTTAATGAAATATAAGTATACATCCTTTTATTGTATTGTTATTGCAACCAATACATCATCTGCTTTAACAATTTAATACCATAATCATCTCCTTGAATGGAAATTTGTAATTCTCCTTTTATTGATTTAATTAATATAAAATAAAAATGATAGTCTCAATTATTTTTTTTATTCTTGCCATTTATATTTATCATAAGTCTCCCTTGATACAACACATACAAATGATTTGTATAAACTTGGATTAATTACTTTTACCCAACAAATCTTATCATACTTTGAACATTACAATAATTTCTTTTTGAAAATTTAATGAATTTTATTAAGACAAACCAACATAAGTTGTTACATAATAAATTAGTTCAACCAATTCACAAACAAACCCTAGGCAAGGTTAAAACTAGTCTTTAGTGATAACCTAGTAAAATAGAAATATTAAATGTTTACATTAATTTCTAGCTACTTTCTACTACATTTATATACTCCAGCTTCCATTTGTGTTTCATTTGTATACAAGCTCCCAAAAATAGCTTATTAGCCAAGATTACTTCTATAATCCCAAAAAATTGTTCTTATTATTAATTCATACTTATCCAAGTTAGTTCCCCTATGCAATATGTTTCTTTACTTGCTTTAACGCTTAAATACTGACTATGAAAGTTGTTATAAGGAAATAGGCATCTTAATCCATCACTTTAATCCAAAACCATTGGATAATGGCAAGTTTGTCTCTCTCACTAAAGTTGAGTTGTAGTACCTATTGAAATCTTGACCATAAAGGTTAAGAGTTAGTGCAATAGAAAAATAGGTGTGCATTCATTTTAGGAACCTTTTGGTAGAGTAAACACAACTAATTTGTAATGCCAAAGAAACAATCCCTATTTCCCAATTTCTACTTAACAACTAACAGGCTTATGAAGAAAGCTTTCGAGACAAGGTTTTAAATACACTAATTCATACTAATGAACCCTATGAGATCAAGCTCTAAATAGCTCCACACATGTTTTGTTTATAAACTTATAAGAAATGCTCTACAACTAAATGACTATACCTGTCTCATTTAATTTAGGTTTATGATCATAGATATTAGGTTATTTGGAAACAACTTCTCTACTAGTTACGGGTAATATTACGTACTATTGGACCTCCTCAGATCTCGCATATTAGCGAGGTTCATACTAGGTGTTGCTGTTGTTGTTGTTGTAATCATAAATATTGGCCTCAATTACAATTGACCCATTAATGTTACAACTCCAAATTTTCCCACAAATAATTTCCTTGATTTTAGCTTTAAGGGGAATAATTAACCTAATTTCATTAAACTCCATCTAACACTACAAGAAAAAGGACCGTTACCGACAATATTTACCGACGAAAAGACTGGTAATTTCGTCGGTACCAATATTTACCGACGTACAAGAATGACGGAGTCAATCGTCGGTGATAGCGCGGTCGTTAATAATTACCGACGGTAACAAGTAACAGTCGATATAAATTACCAACCGAATATGAGAAACATCGGAATATGCCCTAACTCCTTCTCCGACGGAACCGTCAGAGAGAGAGCCCATAACTTCCTATGAAACCGTCGCAATTTTTGTCGACGATGCCGTCGGCGAAAATTATTGTTTATAACCGACGGAACCGTCGGCTAGATTTCTGTTCCTGTACTGACGGTCCCGTCGGTGAATGTATGCCTTTCACCGTCGGAGCCGTCGGTATTTAATTACAAGGTTAACAATACCGACGGTTCCGTAGGTAATGACATATGTTTAACTCAAAAATAGATTTTGTTTGATTGCTGAATACGCCTATAAATCTCTGTTAATGGGATAATTTGCCGAAAATCTAGTCGTTAAATTTGATTCGAAGGTTAACAAATTATAAATTACCGTAACATAAGCTTCGGATTTCTGAACCCATAGTAAAGGCAAATGAACATAAATATTGTAAACAGACTTAACTGTAAATTGTAACATTTAGTAGTATATAAGTGAAAACCAAATTTTGGACTACAACAATCCTATTGTCCTGGTGAGCATTGTTGTTGTGAGTCTGTAGCCTTCGATCTGATTTCCACTATGTCATTTTGTAGCTTATTAATCACCTCCATCAACGTATTCACTGTGGCCTCAAGCTGACCGATATGTCGGTATGTCGGCTCTGAACTAGATGCAGCTGTTGTCGACATAGTGGAAGACTGCGAATAAAATGCCCCGGCAGATGATCCTAGCCCAAAGATCCTTCCCCAACTGTCCTTGCCACCAACATCATCAAAATATACTTGGGTCTCATCAACAGGTGGTTTATCCTGCGATTGTTGCCCAATTGTTTGTTGTATTTGGTCCTATTAGGAGGCAAATACAAGATATTATAATTAGTAAGTTATAATGAAAAGTAAGAGTGAATATGAAACGAGGAAATTAACATACATGAAGTTCTCGACATCGGGTGTTTACGAAAGTCACACCGTCATGTTTCTTGGTGTGCATATGCAAGAACAACTGATGGGGTGTAGGCCTAACGCCCGCCCGTAGACCTTACCTGTAGAACAACGAAAAGTAATAAGTTGAACTAGAATTTACCACTCATTCGGCAGCGTTGCAGGCTTGCAGCTGTTTATTTGATATGACCCCCTGTTCAAGAAAGCAAATTATTCAACACAGCCATAAAGGCTTGCAGCATATTACTCAACACAATCATGCTCGGCAGACATACTACACATATATGTTCATGACAACATTAGCAAATCAATTTACATTCAATTAGAGCATAGTACAAATGTAGAATATAAATGTAATGTTCAAAATACTTACAAGTCTCTCTGCATGCTCGCGGTGAGTAATTGATCCGCTCGTGTGAACGGGAAGACTGTCTGCTCCTCCCCTACCATGTCTGTTGGTGGAGTTACGGGCCGAGATGCGCATTGCCTCAGGAGATCTCCAGTACTCCAGCCAATGACTCCATGTGGACTCAGAAATGTAAGAGGGTCATACACCACCGTCGTGTACCTAATTAATTAAATCGCGATAACGTATACGGGCTCGCGACTCCCATACACTATGTATTATCCCATCGAGCTCAGGACTCCAGTAAAAAATTTTCTGAGAATATAATGAATAAATTCATATATACGTACAAGCAATTTATATGTATGTTATGAATGGATAGAACAAAAAGAAAACATAGTTATATGCCTTGCGGTACCTCAAACTCCTGAAAGTAAAATATCTTTATTGCCTCAGAGATCTTCTTCCATGCATAACCCTCATGATCAATCCTCTCTTTAAAGGTTGATGTAATTTTTCGTGAACAGGGCCCTGACGGAATGAACTTAATACAGAGCACAAATAAGGTAATAATCCTAGCAATCATGTAACACATCAATATAATGATAAACATGTACAGTGTGTCATGTGATCGCACTTACTGTTTATCGGATATTGTTATATACTTTCTGCCATCGGGCCCCTCAGATCTGGGTTGAATCTCGTTTCTGTCTTCTTCCATAACTGTATTGCTAGATCGTTCACTGTTGGAGTTTTCTGCATCTCCAGTCGCAGGTGATCCAGAAGCTCCAACTGTAGAGACTGGAGGTGGTGTTGGTGACTCAGTTGGAGCTGGAGGTTGCGATGGGCCACCCTCAGAGTAAGTTCCTCTAAGTATGTCTCTGATCCTGGGGCGCATGACATGACGTGCTCTCTTTGGTCCCATATTGTGACCTGGAATTATTTTCTTACTAAATTGTCCAAGAAATATTTACACGTTGCAATGTAAATGGAAAACAAAATTACATATTTCATAGCATTACATCGAATTTATTGTTACAGTCATAGTACAATAATATCACAAGTTTAAAGCACATCCCAAATGTCATACAGAGATACATGACAATGATCTTAATTTTTTTTGGATGCCAAGTAACATGCAAGTCAGTAAAGGTGAATGAGTCTCCGATGGGTGGATTTCCGAGAAGGTTCCTCACATGTTCGAACGTTCCAATGGAAACAGTATATGTTCTTCCCGAAACTGTTCAGTTTTGAATACCTTCTTGCAACAACTTTTCCGCTATGGCTAAGTTGCTTTGTGAAATGTTCGGAAATTGTTGACCTAGAACACAATAGGAAGGAACTAACTGGTTGCCATATTGAAATGGGATAATGGAACCGATCATGAATACGAATACGTACGTGAATTGGCACATGAGGTATGTGGATTTGGCAACATCTCCACAGCAACTGATTTATGAAATCCTTCATCCATCGTTGTGTCATTACTCCTGCCTCCTTCGGCATACGTGTCATCTTCAAGATTCATTACAGCTTAAAACATGCAACATATTCCATGAAATGTTAATATAACAACTTCAAATGTTTCATTTGAAATGTATGTAATAAGGAAATTGATGTTCTATGATTCTATACAGAGATTGCCATTAGAAGTAAGTAGGAACTCAGGTTACATAGCCACTTGAGGAGGTGGCGGGATATCAAC